>JAAXOA010000407.1:0-24383 GCA_036561885.1 Salina celebensis
GTGCTTGCAGAAAAAAGACTCGAGCCTGTTCGAACCAGAGTGTCGAATAAATGTCATAGTAACGTGAGAAAGCGTTATTGACGAATGGAATTTGGCTGAACAACTCGAACCTTTCTTTCTGACCTTACTCCGACATTTATTCGACACTCTGGTTCGAACAGGTTCGAGTCTTTTTCTGCAAGCACAAGTTGTTAGTAGGACTTCGTAATGTTAAAATGGCAACTTTTTTGATTTTTCACTTGTGACGATTTTAGTGGTCAGCAATTTCCAAATGTGACAGTGTCAAAAAAAACTCCCATTCTTCCTCTAGAGGATGATACCAACGATGATTTTCACTGACAAATAATTCGAAAGTTATTAATTTTTCTTTTGGGGTACATTTTTTTGACTCACCCTGTACTCTAGAAGAGACCGTCAAATAATATTCATTTTGAAGGGGCGCTTTTTGCGTAGTTACGCATAGGCATAGTGTTCATAACCTGTTCACATCTTGCTTTCCAATCGTCTATACAAATGCAGAGAGATGTTTTGATGTTTGTTCACAATTTTCTGATCTCTTATGTTCTGCGATCCCTGCAGCTTACTTGAAAAACTGCTTGAAATGTTCAGTAGGAAGTTCAAAATAAATGGCTTACATTACTCCCACATCTTTTAAACTTACAACTTAGTAAAGAAAAGCTTCAAAATGTTCAGTCTGTAATCACAAGAAGAGATTGATTTAAAGATCTGCCTAATAACGTTTGCTTGTTTTTTAAACGTAAAGTGTATGGTTAGCCTTTTCAGAACATTAACTATTTTCAAGATAAGCATCTTGTCCATCTGCAAAAGTATAGTTTGGCATGTAAATTCCGTATCGTTTACGTGGTTGTATGCTGAAAACCTGTATCCAATATAATGGCTTGTTTCCGACACACGAAACGACTTGTACAAATTATGGTAGTCACATGATAAAAAATAGATAATAGGAAAAAGTGATTATCATAGTACTCATGACCACCCTTTTAATTTATATTAAACCCAAGAGTAAAGCCCAATTAGAGGATTACAGAGAAGCCCTGGATCATGGGTTTTAAAAACTTCTCAGTTTGTTAAACCATATTTAACGGTCAGCGTGAGTTCGCCGTAAAAGCTCCATTTTTACATACTTTGGTCGAATTCGGTATCACGTACCGTGACGAAACGACTGTTTTACAACATGTTCTGTTTTCGCCAAAAATTAACTTGTTTTCAGCATATTGCGAAACAAAACGCGGCTTGCATACATAGTACACTAATTTAGTAAATTGTATTCATAGGGATCAGTATTTTAAATATATTACTCAAGATTTAGAACAGCAAGACAAGACAAGCAATCTGAGAAAACAAAAGACTGAAAGAAATATAACCTGCAAGTTTTTCTGCATCTAAATCATCGTTTGCCTCGTCTATGTCATACATTTAATCATTTACTATTTTCGCCAGAATTCATGCCTTGAATGAACATAAAAGTGATGTTGATCAACTACAATCAAACTGAACAACAGCGTTTGTCTCCCTTTCTATTCATACATCAGCCAAAAAGTCACTCGCTCTTTTTTCCCGGTAATCATTCTTCTTGTTTGTATTTATTTAAGCAGAGTTTTTCGATAATGTAGATGAAATGAAAGTCAATATGTCATCGTTTTCTTCGCTTCGCGAAGACAAGACGGTTGGTGTACATCAGTTCCACGTTTTCTTGATCATCACCAGTACAAAACGAAAGTCGGTAATGCATATCAAAAGAACGAAGTCGAGACAACGGTATACAATGCCAAGCCATATGTCATTCTATTATATAGTTGAATGCAAGATTACATTTTATAAATGTACCAAGTGAGAAGCTGATATGAACTGTTATTGTAAAGCAATATGCTTCTGATGATAATGATGGGTATTTTTTTCTCTCTTTTCATCTTGGAGAAAATTTTCTCGAGTGTAATAAATTGTTGGCAGAAGCCAAAAGCATTATTTTTTGCCATTCTTATATATTTGTGGATATATCTTGACGAAAAATGGATGGATGGCTGGATATTGCTGGTGATGTTTCGTGTCTGAATGAGTGTGTCGGTGATGTGATGATGATGAAAGCATCTCTCTACTCTAACATATCATACCAATATATTTATGCATGTACTCAGTTACTTATTTACTTTTTACTATATGTTTTCACTCAAACAGAAGAGATGGTAGTATCTCTGGCTGTTTCTCTTTTTTTTCTCCATTTTGCCAGCAAAGATGATGATGGTGAAAGACACTATCTTGGAAGAAAAAATTCACATGAATACATACATGTACATGCATAAATGCCATTCCATCACGGACCTGGTCGGCATCATGCTCGTCATAAATACCAGAGCTATCCCACATCGCCAATATATTTTTTTTCTAAGATGGATGGAACACTTTCGCTCTCAATGCAATTCAAATGCAATAATGTACAAACACACACATACACACATGAATATAATGGGTATTATATCATCTTCAATCCAGAAAATAACATATCCTCAAGTTTATAACAATACTCAAGAGTGTAAAAAAGATGATGTGATGATGGTACAGCAGCATCAGCAATATTGCCGACAGTTCACTCACTCACAGTCATCTTCCCGCTTTGACTGAGACTCTTTCTTTTCTGTCTATTGAAAAAAGAGACTTATCTGGCCAAGCAGATTGAATATATTTCATATGATGTTTCTTGAAAAATCAAGTTCTTATCAGGAGGATGGCAGGCTTTCTCCCAGTGTTTTCTGTCCTCCTCTCCTTTTCTTTTACCCACAACTAACTCTTATACGATTACATCCCCCAAGTGTAAGTAAATACAAACCTTAATATTATGTGTTGTGTAGTGAAAAAAACGAAGAAAAAATGTCTCGGATGAAAAATCTGCGAGCAATCGAGTGTGGATATCAATGCCAAACACTAAACATATATTTCATGTACGCTCGCTTTTTCCTTGTCCTTATATAAAAATAATAATATTCTCTATCTATACATTTATGATGTATTTTTACGCGCATATTTGCAATCGCATGTTAGGATCTCCTAGTCTCGAAGAGTGAGTACATCTTACTTTCTCTTTGCTTTAATGCCATTGTCACACACCCATTTCTTGCTCCGCAAAAGCTTTTCAAAAGCTGGTAGTAATGTGATACAAAATATTACTCTTATGTACTATCATCACATTTTCCCAGCTCGTAATATTACTGTTTTTTCTTAGCAAGATCATCGCGCTAGTGGACGGCAAGCATTGCATACATACATCCAACATCTAGAAAAACATTGGGTGTACCTGGTTGTCAGAATGTATCTGTTGTAAATTGCATATTAAGTATAGCATGGTTTTGTCTTTTATATTTTTACCTTATCAGGAGCACTGCTTGTTATTTTTCCTCATAAACGACCAATGTTTTCGTGTTAACGCTAACTACATAGTTCATCACAATATTTAACGCTCACTCTAAACTCATTTGGCTGGTAATTTGAAACATGAATATCCAGGGCTGATATGATATAAAAGAAAGGAAGGCATCACATCGTTGCGTTTACGATGTTCGCGTTCAAGAATCTGATTAAAGCACATACATGTTTGTTATGAAAAACTCGACAATCCCTTGAAAATCGTCGTTGTACACTAAATAAATCACAAAGCCATGTACATTATGCTACGTGTGCATTGCCTTTTTGCTTGTACGATTTTTTTCTACTAGCGTGATGTTTTTTACGAAGCTTTCACCGATTACAATGATATTGGACTGCTGTTTGACATCGTAAACTTCCAGCACCTTTGTTTATTCATAACCCTTTTTTTGACATAGTCATGATAGAGGTTGTATGTAATGTAATCATATTGCGGTGAAAGCATCAAGTTGCTTGACATAAACTATTTAATAGCGGTACTGCTTTTTCTTGTTAGGCGGCTTATCAAGATTGATTTTCAGACTTTTTTTGTTCAAACAGTTTAGAATGACAAAAGTGATAAACATTTTTGTATCATCCTCCATGCTCATGGATATGTGACTGCGTCTATACTTATTGGACGTGTTAATCAATAATTTTAAGCCTGGTATTACCCAGCGTTGGACAAGGCAATAAAATGTATATTTTACAGTTGTCAGAACATCATGCAAATTTAATCGGTTTGATTGAATCCTTTTTTATGTTGACAATATCGAATACAGCACATATCGAAAAGGGAGAGGACGACACGTGTTTTATATTCTCTTGCCTCCAGTTTTCCTAGTTTTATTGCACAAAATAGCGTGCTGTAAAGTGAGGTTGGTGAAAACTCATCATAGCATAAAATATTAGTAAACTAAGCATTATCTGAATGTAAAAATATAGAAGCAAAGTGTAATACAGTAAGAATGGATGAGACAATGCAAGGGAAATGGTATTTTTAAAATATTGCCGTATCTTCGCATGTTCATGTGATGTACTATTGTGTATTGGAGCAGTTACTAGCTGTGTGTGCTCCCTTTCGGGGTATGGCAGACAGATAATTGCTCTGCATAATAAAATCAAGGCGATGACTGTGCTGATGGAAGGGTAATATTATTGGACAATAATCGTTTCTTGTAGATGGTCCGGTAAGATAGTTAGATTTTAGAGGAGCACAGAAATTATATTTGGATTGGAATTATGCTGCCGAACATACGAATGCTGCTGCTGCTGCTGCATGTTTACGATTTCGGACTGGAGTAATTATCATAAACCATATAATTTCAAACCGCATCAACAACAAACACACAGACATGAAAAGTACCTTATCCATGAAACATAGTTGCCAAATTGCCTTTTTTGGCATTTATATTCCATTGAACTGCAGGGTGTTTTGTTTGATGACATAGGCGTAGAGTTTTCAGGAGTGGGACAAGTCTCGCCGAATTATTTAGTGGACCAGGTGCTCACTATCGGTACACGAAGCTATTCATGCTGGTGAAATATTTAACGATTTTCTCTCCAACGACGAAAAAATAATCTTTGCTTTAATCGAACGGTTATGAGCAAATGAACTGCAACTTAAGAAGCCTTGACACATTCGTAGTAATTATCCTAGTATAAATTGTCGGTTAATGATATTTAACCAAGTTTTCAGTCGCCATTAAAATAGTACGACAGCGTACGACGGGCTTGGGCTCTTTTAAGCATCTTGATTGAAATCCTGTTATTAGCTCTCCTACGATTACAACTCAAGAAATGTCGCTAAATGTTTGACTGCTGCTGATACTGTATTAAATGGATAAAAAGCTTGGGCCTGTTTTTTTTTTATATGAATCAGTTTCCCGAATGATTTTATTGTGCGAATGAACGAATATTGTGGTTGATGATGACAATGGGACTGACTGACGAGATGGAAAAGAGCGACAGGAAGTCGTCGATGATAACGATAAAACTCTCAAGAAATCGTTCATTTAATGCGTCAAACTTGTGATTGGAGCAATTATTCATTTTTGATATAAATTTGTGTCCATCAGAAATTAACACAGTTATATTATATACATTATAAATCAGTATAATGAGCTTATAAAATGAAAGTTTCTATCTCCTACTGAAAGTAGTTCAATTCCCGATAATATGTAATAACGTTGGTTCCGCCCAGCCTTATATCAATCATATAAACCACTTCAATTTTTGCAAGGGCACTTTCAATGCTTGCGTCTGCTTACTGATTAGTTTCCAAGAGATGTGTCGATTCCATGCATTTATGAATGAATTGTATTGGGAGAATGTAAATTCGGCGTCCATAATCTGGCCAATGCATTTCCTTGGGTTGTTTGCCTCATTGCATCCCATTAGGAGAATTTTTACTGATTGTGAAAAGGCAGAGACCGTTTTGATTCTCAAAATTCAATAAATTTTTGTCACTGAAGTTGTATGAATGCAAGTTTACAGGCTCACAAGTTTAGTTTATCCACACGTTCTTATCACCATGCACTGGAAAAGTACAATGGGGAAAGTTTGACGTGAAGAGCTATAATCATTAAGACGCGACTTCTGGGAGAACCCGAAGAGAAACGAGTTAAAAACTTTGCCATACAGAAATAAACTAATAATTTATCTTTGTTGCTCCTCTAGCAAATATTCAGAGATTACTAATTCCTAATAAAATACACAACTCCAAGTTATTATACACAAGCAGGTCAGAATGATAGCCTTTTCGAGTATCTTTTCACGAGTTTCCGCCATTTTAGGCAAAAACTTATCTTCCTTCCAAACTCGTGGGTATGCTATAAAAGGCATTTTTTATTAATCTGCTCTGGGTTTTGAGTTCAGCTTTTGTGTGTTTGCAAACCATAGTGGTTGAGAATCGGATTAGAGTCTACGTAACGCCTAATTATCGCACAAGTATAAATTGTATGGTATTATTATTATTGTCTCCTTCTTTTCATCCTGCTATCTCAGCAACAGGATGCACGGAGGCAACTCTTTTGGCAGAGGGGGTGACGATGATGAAGGAAGAAAGTTGAGATTGGGGAAATCGGATGTTTGCATATTTAAAGGAAATACAGCCGTACTAAACTTTTACAAATATTCACTAATTATCAACGTATGTTCATCAGTTAATATTGATTTTTTAACGTTGTGTGGGGGTTTCAGGATTAGATACATATCTTGCAAAGTTTATAATTACGATTATACATTGGCGGTAATTCAGAACGCAAGCCCTTTTCGATTTCAGTTAATAATTTAAGGTGCACGGCACCATGATAACATGTTTTGATTCGTATTTTAGTACAGAATGAACGCAAAACTTTGTTTCGCCGAGAACTACAAAACGCATCATATGAATTGGCTTGCATGGAATGTTTTAGAGGCAAAAGTTTACTACTTTGTTGTCTTTTTTGGTGCCATATCTTGCTCGTAACTTTGCGATCATTGATAATACAGTCATTTGAATATTTCAGAATGAAAGTATTTCTATAGACGAGTTTTCCCGTTAGTCCTTTTGGATATCAAATGTATTTTTTTAAATTTGAGCACACATTTGGCTTCTTTAAAAACGGGGGTCTGAATTTATATACGTTGGTTTCGGTTACGGTGGTAACGTTTTATATAGTTTAACTTAATTTAATCGATATCTTTAATTTTCCTCGTTCCCTCCTACTGAACAACAGTATAAACTTGTGTAAACTTACACATTGATATCATATCTTGATTGCTAATATTTTCCAGGTTCTTTCGTGCCAACAAACCAAAAAATGATATTCCGCTGCTTCGATCGGATTAATATTGTTTGATATGTAAACTTGTAACTAACTTATTACGAATATACACAGTTGCTTCCACTAGGATTCAACACGTTGATTATACGCAATAAAATTTGTCCTTTTGCATAGTATAAAATATAGATTTATCTTCTAATACTATGGGCTTGGAAAATATCAAATCCTATTTTCTGCCGAGTTGTCGCAAAAATGCATTATGTGGTGGTGTCTGATACTTTGCTTTAAGTCGTATCAAGAAACTTTGTAGTTGCGCTTTTATTTAGTTTTAAACGATGTTTTTATTATTATTATTATGAAGCATTCGCTTTGAAAATATTAACTGTCATTAATTGTGTAGTCCATTTAATTTTTTTTACATGACTGGTGAAAAATAAGACAACCTGTTGTTTGTGGGCTACGATTTACAAGGTAATTCAAAATGTTATATTGTCCGATGACTTGATTAGGCAAATATATGTGTTAAAATGATGATAACATCATATTTCTATGATTAAGTCAATTCGTTGGATACCTACGATGTTTGGATGCAACTAATAGATATTTTGCGAATAACTGATTTTTCATAGTAATGTCGTGCGTGATAAGTTCATTCATACTTGTAGATTTATTTTACCCTTATCTCCTCAATCGTCTATTCACTTTTAGTTGAGAATAACTTTCTCAGAACAAAATTCTAGACGTAGAATGTTCTTTACGAGTATTTACCTTATTGGGACAGAGTGCAGGGGAACTGTTAAATAATGCATTTCCAAAAGCACGACAATTAGGCCGCAAAACGTCTCATTGTAATAATCTAAGTATCAACATAAAACAAAACACAAAACTTATGCAATATTTGTCAGAACATTATGTAGAAAATGACTAAATTTACTGATTTCATCTAAGTAGATGGCGGTAGCCAAAACTGATTCATCATTCCTCATAATCAAACTTCTGCATGTGGCATGGTAGGATGTTGAGCGAAATCAAAAAGGAAATAGTTTGCCTGATAAGGTAGTGTGACTACGCACTACAAACCCTGGAAGGAATAATATAAATAAGACGCTTGACTTCTTAACAAAAGATTAACATGAATCATTAAACATGAAATGGAAGATAGACGTGAGTCACAAAGTGATATTTTATATCTTGGTAATTCCGTTCTACTTGAGGATTGCTGTTGCTACAAATTTAGCAGTGACATAGTAGCATAATGTTGCTTTTCCTGATACGAAATGATTCTTTCAGGATTTTTATCATTTCTTGAGAAGCGCAAACATAACAATTCTTATCTCATCAAATACGACGAACTGGAGAAACGAAGGAGTTAGATTTGATTGTGTCAAACATTACAAAAGTATGGATTGCTTCTCTGATGTGGAGTACGCTACATATAAAAAAGAGTTACATGCGCATGTTGTAATACTACTATTTTATAACGCAATGAAACAAATGACATTCAATCATGATCATCTTTTTGATCTCTGTAAATAATATTTAGAGACGTTTTTTTATGTAATCACAAACACGAGATCAGTGTCTGATTCTTAAGTAAATGTGTACTTCGACCCTAATATGCAAGTAAAGCAAAATGTTCTTTTTTATTCAGGAAACTTCTTACTTTGAGAGCTTTCTTCTTACTTTGAGATGTGTCGTTGATTTCAACAATATTTTCAATGTCAAACAATTCATATACGCCAATTCAAAACTATTCCGTTATGGACACGGGTATGTATTACAAGCATATTATTTTTAAATTAACGAGTTCAGAGTCATACTTTAGTAGGAATTAAATATCAATCACTTTAACCGATCGTGATTTGATTAGAATTTAAGTAAAATTATTGATAAAAACTGTTGCTATGAGGTATCAAAGTACAAAGACAACAACAAGGCTATGCACAAGCCTTTGAGTTTGACCACAAACTTTTGACCACTAATAAGATTGTGTTGACGTTGCCTCCAATAAAATTTATGTACAAATATGGAAAATTATCGCCGATTATGGATTTACTTAAGTGATACAGTACAACCTTTGGAATCTCATCGAGGCCAAGTGCAGATTCGACTTTAGTCAGATTTGCAATTTTCCGCTGATGTTCATCATCACTCTGATGACGATGTTGATTTTAATCTACCGTCTTTGATGATTAAACCATCCACCGAGTATGTATGATGGGTAAATATTATAACTAAGCAAGTCTCAAGTCCTTTCACACACAATGATGCGAAAGTTCTAACCATGAAAAGACAATATTAATAAGAACAGTGCAACACGTAGTTCCCACAGCAAACATGCGATATCTTATGTGTTTTTTTATGTACAAATATGGACAAAACCAATGCTACAAGAAAAAGTTCTTGTTTTTTTCTCCAAACATTTGCTACGACACGGGGATGTATTATTTTATTATCAAGGAAAAAAATCATGATAATTATAACATTTATAACCCCGTATCATGCCGTATAGCCCACCTCCGTCTTGGCTCAGCTCATAACGTTAAACTCAACTGCACAAAATGCATACCCAGTGAGACGTCACAAAGACGATATCATCCAATTCCAAAGTAAATTCCCTCCTAATATAATCTTTTTTCTTGATTTGAAGATTGATTCCATTTTAAAGTCAATACACAATATATGTTAGTGTTTGTGTTAACTTCACATACATACATCCCGATGTCATGATTCATGCGCTAATGCCGTGATTTTAAATGTTCGAGGTAAAAAGTCCATCGTCTCCAGACTGATATCGCCTCTTCCTATCTCTTCTTGATGGCCATCTTCATCTATGAAAGTATCTCCATAATGAAAAAATGTCAATGAAGACGGGGTCATATCATTATTATTGCTTTTTTCAACAGACAGATATGAAATCCAGTTCCAAAACTGTTGTCTGTGTACGTGGGTAACCAAAATTTGGAGTTTTATCAACATCCCTAATCAACGCCAGTAATAATCAGTATAAAGTTCCAGAATGACAATTACGTTATCCATGATGCTTTCGTTAAACCGTCAAACCTCCAATATTGCCATGAAATTGCAGATTAATAGAATCAATAGGCATTTCCTTTCCTACACGATTGTGCCCGCCACTTTCATTTTGGTGTTCCCTTGTCTGAGCGAAGAGACTCGTCAAAACATAATCCAGTGGGATCGGGATCATGATACTGTAATGACAACACTATCGCGATCATGATGATTAGAGCACTGACGACTGAACGAGTTCAATTCTTGAGTGCGCTCGTTTAATGTACACGAGAAATCATAAAAAAGTAGTTTTGTTTCCTATTTGATTTGACTTGTTGGCAAGTCTGTTGATTTTATAATGTTGTTAATCTGTCATGAGGAAGTCATTCAACCAGTTGCAGTTGCGGATTACAGATTGTACTGTTGGAGAAAATTCATTTATCTTACCAAATGGCATGATTTCTGTTAGATATTCGAAATCTAATAAGAATATAACCTGTTAAGAACAGCTATAAAAACGAAGCTGAACGTTAGCACTGAATCCGACAGTAATAGTCTAATGGAAACGCAAAAGTATTTTACGTTTTAATGTTAAGGCCTGACAGGCACCTTCAGGATTGACATCGTCAACCCAAACATATGCGGTTGAGCAGCTCCACCCTGGCTAGTTCTAATGATACGTCATATGCTCGATCGATTAAGGGATCGATCTGCCTTGGTTGTAATCGGTCAAACGGTACGACCTGTAGAGCGCGTACGGACAGACAGACAATTGCAAGGATCTTATGACTTCCTGAAAAAAGTTCAGCTTCGTAATAAGATCATATAAGATGCATAATCTAATTTTGTTTCGTACATTTTGAGTTAATGATGTCAATTACTTTGTAGTCTGTATTTTCCAGTTTTGTAATCGCAACATGAACAATATATATAGGGAAAAGTAACGATCGATGTTGGGACATTGTTTTCAAACTTGCCAATTGAAGATTGGAGCAATCTAACCCATTTCGTTTATATCACTTTTACTGCCCACTTGACTCCTTTCAATTGCATTAGGCGGACACTGTGACGAGTACAATCTCTTGAGTTTTCCAAAACAAGTTTACCTGTCTCTATAACAATGACATTAAAAACCTATCCAGAAACTAGACATACCGGCCAATACGTACATTCGCAGACTATGTGTAACTGCGAAATAGCCAACGTAAGTACGTATCTTATAAAATATATTTGAAAAATTCTTCTAAGATACGCATGTACAATATTCCTGCTGAAAGCTGTTTCTCATCACTTTTGATTCAGCGTAATCAATGATAAAGTAACACCAACATCTAACAGGTAGGGTTGAGCTGACGCCATGCGTTCGGACTTAATTTCATGCGTCACGTCATTCCAACATGTTTTTTCCCCTTATTCAAACCTGCTTAGTGCACAAGAAGATGTGAAAGCTAACACTTTACCTTATTTCTCGTTCTTGTTCTAATTTTCGAAGAGTTTCAACGCGAACTAATCAGTAAAATTATCAAAGACAGGAGGGCCCTCCCCTAAAGAAAATAATTTAATGATTTCATGATCCAGTTCAGATTAAGCTTCTCATAAAGGGCCTTTAGTTTGCCCCTATACAGCATATAAATATTGGTCAGAGCTGTGTAGATTTTTACCTGTAAAGATACATTTATGCTATTTGTTGAAAATATCCTTACCCTCAAGACAAATTCATTGATTTTGTTTTAGTTAAAAGCGTCGATAAGTGAAAATAAATCTGGAAACTATGATCTGTACAGTTGAATGTGTTGACATGCTGAATTTTTCAATGATGATGGGTTATTGGTAATCTCATTGCATAAGCTTTGGAGCCATTTTTCCCAATAGAGATGAGACGATTTGATAATACAAGGTAGACAAGGTTGTTTGTAACGATGGAAATCAAATGATGAGTTCGGGGCTTGCTTTTCTTATTTGTACCCATAATTCCTAACTCAGTTTGCTTTTATTACATACAAATTTTACCTTATTTTGCCTTGATTCCTTTTCTGAGATAATGACCAACTAAACTACAAACAAGAAAACTTTGCTCGAGTTAATTATTGCGTTACCTAATTGTTTTTTTAAACCAGAGAATATCACGATAATATATGTCAATGAACAAGGCCAAATTTATGCGTAAAAATCTTATCAAAACATCACCAGGGCCCATGCTATGAAAGGGTGTCAAATGATTGAAGACATCGACAGAAAATCAGTTGGTAAACGTGTTGAAAAATTGATCACTCGATGAATTTTGTTGTTTACGTGGATTACCTTCAGGCAAGCTGTCTCCTTTCTTACAAGAAGCAAAACAACTTTTTCCTCGATTTCATTTATAATTTTTCTCTTTGATAATTCATTTTTCATTCTTCCGTTATCGGTGTAAATGATCTCAACAGGATGTTCCGTTCTTGTTCGATGTTTTTTTCTGATACGATTTTTATTTTATAAATCAAGACTGGTTTCTCCTCTTTATTGTGATGATATACGAAAGAGAAAAAATGTTAAGCAACAAAATCTCGAGTGAGAATTGTGGCTGATTTAGAATAATCTTGTGAAGAAATTGTAGGTGGTTTGTATCTCGTGCTAACTGCTTACAATACATACAGTGCTAAATCGCACAGTATTGATAAGTGGTAAGTTGACTTGACGCTATAACAGGTATCTATTTTTACAGATCGATCATGAGGCTTCTAACATTTTTCCTTCCTATTATCTACGATTTTGTTATTGTATTTGTTGAAAATGATTCAATGCTTTCCTACGAACAGGTAACACGAAATGATCGCATATGAGCAAACTGTTGCTTCTGCGGTTGAGACGGCTGATAAGGAAATGGGAAGTTTACGTGTGATCGTGTTATTCTGTTTCGCATCATCATATTTAAAATGGGCTCCGATTGAAAGAATGATAAAGCAAATAAGTATAAAAATTGTTGGGAACAGGTCAATGTGAAGTCAACAGAAATTTCATGACTAAATCTTTCGTTCAAATTCAATACGTTTTTCTGCGCCTAGCTTCATTTGTGTGTTGTGTGGGAGGTTTGTTTGTGTGTACACCTTGACTGAGTACTTTGTTTGGATTGCCAAAGGACTAAGGACTGATTGTTTTTCCGTGAAACCACTTCGAGTCTGAATATGAATGAAACTATCTAGCACCATAGGAGCGAGTCTGAGATATACATTTTACATGGATGGAGATTGATGATGCCTCAAGCACCAGTACCAGTGAAGGCGTTGGTATAGTGACAGTTTGGCTGTTATGAATCTTAAATTACATAGGATTGTGTTATATATATGGTAATATATGGTTCCGGCGAATTCAACACAATAATTGAATATCCTATAGGTTTCTATTATTGGCAAATTAATTAATTAATAGTGATAATTTTTACTTTTTCTTGGGTATGCACAGCGTTTGGGGCTTTTACCGTATGCATATGCAATTTACAGAATTCTTTTTGGAATGTCCGTAAAATCTAATCTGGTTCGCTGAGCGATATTTTCCCAGTTTTTAAAATTACGCCGTAATCATAAAATCTGCTTCAAACAAGACTCTCCACTTCTTAATGACTTGTATTTTTTAATGATTTTCCATCATTGATTTTTCCTTCCAGAACCTAATATTGTTTGCTGATAACAATATGAGGCTTCAGATATGATAAGAAATGTCACGTTATCCTTTACCATGAAAGATGATGCAACATTATGAAGAAAGAAATGAGTTCCTGATTACCTGGCCATCGATATAAAAACACGAGAAGCTTTCAAGCAAACCGTTCTCACAACGCCAATAGGATTACCAAATTGCCAAACAAGCTACTCAGCGTTCGGTACACTACTGATTTATACTGAAGCAAGTACGATGCAACGATGTTATAAAATCTATCTCAAAGACTCATCTAACATTGAACAAGTAATCTTTTTAGTTAAGAGACAGAATAAAAAAATGGTACATTCTCTACTTTAAAATTTCCACCATATAGATATCTCCCGATAAATGCCAAGACATATCTGAATAATCCCTAGAAATGGGATTTTCTTCAACAAAAAAACTTCATTTTCGCCGTGTTTCCCACATTCTATCAGTATGAATAATGAAAAATGAGCATAAAAACGGTATCTACTTTTTATCAAGGTATTTTATGCTCATGGCATTCTATTCAGCACAAATACATAACTTCATCCATATACTGCAAACCAGTGATGTTTTAACTAATCCTTTGTCTTATCTGCAATTTTGACGGGAATGAACTTCAGAGTATATATCGCATTTTGCATCTGATAGTCATCTAACAATTTCCTTTACGATTTCTATCAGTCTCAATTCTTTTCTTCAAAAACTATTCACTCCAAGTTAGTTATGTATAAGGTACTACCTGCCCTCCTTTAGTCAAGGTTATTGCAACTTTTAAACAAAAGCTGCTCGAGTGAATAACGCACTCTTTTGTAAAAGTTAATCCAAACCTTTCCCAGAATGTTACTTTTCCGTGGTAAAACTGGGAAGATGGATCACAAGAAGGAGTACATATTCAGTGTGTTACTACATAGTAGAAACATCGTATAATATCATTATGGAACATATAGTCATTCCGCCAATACATAATATTAGCATCAATCACTTTTTCTAAGCCATAATGAAGCAGTCAGCTTGCAAGAAAAGTTTTTTTTTGTTCTTCTAGTACTAATTCGCTTTAAAAGGATTCATGGAAAACAAACGGAAAGTTTCAATTTCCTCCTAGTTTCATCATCTATCCACTGTTTCCAGCTCAATGAAAATTAGCCAATTTGCATGGTAAAAGGCTGATGGAGAAAATCAGTTCGGTTTAGGAATCTAAAGCAGGACCAACACTGTTTATGCTTTTCACCATGCCATTTTCACTCCAACCAGTACATAGTTCTTGGCTGCTAGCAAGCAGCACCCTCGCTATCATCGTCTCTTTCAAAGTGTACACCAATTCTTCCTAGGAACTATACATTATATCGGGCTCACAAACCTTTTTCGTTTTCTTGTCGCTTGGAAACCATGGTATATCAATATCATGTAGCTAGTATTTTATGATGTATCAATGCAGTGTTTTCGTATCGTATTGGTTTGTTTGAATATTTTGATCAATTCTTGTCGATGGATAGCCATTGATTAGACAACCTATTAGTTTTTTCTTGGTCCGTATTGTATTCTCAAGTATCAATTAGTCAGAAAAGAACACGTAAATCATGTTTTCAGTCCATGAAGTTGTGTTTGGCTTAGAAAATAACAATGAACGAAAAGATTCGACGTAAATAGGTATTACAGGTTGGTGGAAATTAACCCAATCAAAGCATTTCCTGCTTCCGAAATATATTATGCATTATTGTGAGAGTTGACATTTCCAGAGAAAATGGCACAGACAGGCGGGTAATGAAGTTGATTAGAAACTTATTACGAGCTGTCAAATCAAAATGAAGTAGGAAGCGATGTTGGTGTTGGAATAGAGACAGTCTTTGGGCATTACTCCACATGATATTTATCCAAAACAGGGTGAAATAAGAAGTAAGTACCGAATATGTAAGAAAGTTATCCAACCTTGTGTGGATTTTCATGAAGGAAATGTCATTAAAAATTCGAAGCATGGCTTTATCCTTCTTTAAACAAAACTGAAAATGGGAAATTTGCTGTCTCGCAAAGAGAACAGGAAGCAGGCTGAACGGGATTCCACTCAGCATTCCACCTTTTTTTATAAATTCCTAAACATCTGGAGGAAATCGAGTCATTCTTTTGCTTAACGAAACAGAGAAGGAAGAGATCCCTCATTTTACAACAAAGATAAAGGAAGAACAGCAGTGAAAGTAGGATGCTGGAATACTCGCCTCTGTTGGCTGTGACGATTTTCTAATGTGAAGAGGATTGGAAGAGAGTTTGGAAGACCATTTTAACCTTCTGACACATGTCATTGTCATATCAAGTGAAAGACGAAAGGAAAAAGACACCCAAGAGAAAATGAGAGAACGGATGGAGGGGTCATAGTCATGTGATACCGGCTAGTTAGTTATGGTGATACTTCATGAGTTCATATTAAACGGCCAGTTTTTCGTTATGCACTGATTCAGCGCTGGAAACTATACTTGTACGAACCAACGGTTGGTGGCTCTTTAAAATGCTAGTTGTTCATATAGACACCAAAGATTGCACACATTAAGAGAGCCAAAATTAAGACTGGATTGACTTCTGTGAATCAGTCTCTCATATAATTTCTGGAGTTTGGTGGCGAAGCTACTTTTTTTCCAGTAAAAGCCATCGATTTGAAGCTGAAATTGTGTATGTTATAACACTCTACTAGTTGTGGTGACATCTTAAAAGAAATCCACCAGTGGAGACAAGGATAATTCCGAGTGAAAGTCAAAGAAGGGAAAAAGAGACAAGCAATTTCCCTCATGGACTCATCCTAGTGTGAACGTGGATTGGGAGCACGTCCCTGTTTGACAGTTGACAAACAAGTCATACTAAAGTAGTAAAGGCATACGATTTGTATTACATATCTCTTTGGAGAGTTGCAATTATGGATGGTTGGTTTTCTGGTGCAAAAGACTACTAGTTTCTCAGTCTAACTTCATAGTTTGCAGATGATTCTTTAGTGGAAACTGTTTTATGCCAAATTCTAATCAAAGTCAACCTCAGCATATGCGGTGACGGAGACTATTTGAATATTAGAACGAAGATGACGACTTCGATAGCGATATGTTAGGAACGCTAGTATTTTATGAGTGTCAATGATGATGAGGTCTCAAAGCTTAAGTCTGTACTGATCCTTCACTTCCTGTCGACGTGTTACTGTGTAATTCCAGCTTATACTGGGTACTCTCGCGATCTTAAATGCAGTTGGTCTCTCTTCAACCAAAATTCAACTATTCCACATTCAACTATATAGCAGACATATTATATAAAATGGAGTTTCTTTTTATTCCATGGTATGCGTTCATATCTTTTTAAATCTTTGTAATACACACTCTTTTATGTCACTATACTATGTATATCCCTGTATCGTCTTGGTTAGAAACGACCTGGTCTGGTAGAAGCCAAGTTTACCATGAACGAAACTACCATTAGACGTTCGTTGAATGATAATAATTACACATTGTTAAGGAATGAATGTGGATACAAAAAAAAAGTCAAGTGTGTGGTACTGCAAGGAAGAGGCCACAATTACAACGGAACTCCAATGAATGACTACTCAAAAACTTAAGATGAAGACGTTGTCTAAAAAAGAAAAAAGATGCTTCTTTTACGTACATTGTAAGTGAAAGTTGTAATGGAATCCTTATGTATTGAGGATATAAAAGGGCGAGGCACAGGTTTACATATATATTCTATTGAAGAATAAACATAGAATAAAACATGAATAATAGCTTTCACTCGTTTCCCTTTCCCTGAACTCCTAGGTTGCAGGCTCAAAATACACTCAGAAATAATTGTTGTACAAGTCAGCTTATTGGACCACAACCCAACCACTTTTCTCCTTGGTTTTTGTGGGAACAAGTTGAATAGTATGTTTTGTTTTTGAGGATGGCGAGGGATGGAATGAAACAAGAAATATGACTGTTTTGGCGAAAGTATTATATTATTAAAAATTCTCTTGTTTTCGAGCACAGTCTACAAAATATATCCTGCTGTATTCAAACGAACCCGACAAATAATGACATTCTATCCGTGACTTACTGAGCCATTTTCATCATTTTTCTATTCTTTCGCTCATAAATTCATTAGTAATATTTGTAAGTAATCTGATGTGTTTACTCAGGTTTAGTTTTTCATGCCAAACTCCGATTTATGTGGAAACAAGAATTAAACCCACGAATACAATGTTTTTGTTAATGAATTGCTGCATTATACGGATGAATTGCTTTCCCAAGCTTGGAATATTGTACATTTTCCACGATGAAATGCTTGGGGTATTAGAGAACTACTTCCAACGTTCCAACCTCGAGGCTCAAATCTTGGGAATTCACGGTTGAATAAATTTGAATGCTGAATTGTTCATGGCTGTAGTTGATACACATGACAGCTTAAACCAGACGGAATAATAATAATCAGCGATAAGATGGATCCCTCATTCAGATGCCATTAAGGCAAAACGAGTAATTAATTAAATTATTTGGAGAGTCTCCTTAAGTTGTATGTGCTGAAGGAAAACGGCAGATGCGGTTACACAAGAATGGCCTGTTGTTTTGTAACTTCTATATTCTATAATATGATATTTCATTTTTTTAAACGTAGTTAATCTTTTGTTCTAAAAATAGTCTGGCATGATAATACAAAAAATCTTTGATAAATTCAAACTCAAACTAAAAAAAAACTAGTTAGCAATAAAAATACTTATTAAAATTGCAATAGGCAATCCTATTCTACTTTTGCATGAGGTATTGTACGCGCAATTATAGAGCATATCCGTCGTGTATTCCAAAGACTACCTCATATTTTCAGATGAACGTAAAAAATCTATCTATCTAATATTATATTTCCAGTCTATATTGCAGAATGGATTCCAGTCAGTAAACCATACATCTTATCTCATACATATCTTGATAATTATGTGTGACTGGCCTCTATGAGTAATTCACATGCATTTTTGCAAACAGCGCAGTGTCGTTTTCTGCAATGCAATGCAGGTACCCTGATACGTTTACTTTATTACGTAAGGTAAAAATCTGCTCTACAAATATTTGGTTTTTACCCTTTTATCAGCTAAAAGAAAAGACATAACTGGTGTGTAGATATAGTGTTAATTAATGGCCATTTGAAACACATGTCTTATTTTAAAATCTTGCTGTTAGCTTCCGGCAAATGTTTAATGGTCATTTTTAATGACAGGCTGAACTCTGGCAACGTAACACCCTCATGATAGTTTTGCCCGAATTGTAACTAAACCCTGCTAAGCATTCACTGGCGATTTATAAAGGATGAAAATCCTTGGTCATTTCTAACTGTTATCAGATTCATAAGTTGCTAGCAAACTCTGCATACAATACAATCTCAGGGTGCATAGGAATCGCCAACATGATTTAAACTGGGCATTGAACAACTGATAAGAAATTGCAAGTCACTAACTACACAGCCATGGGAAAATCAACATAGTAACTTTTTGGCTACCACATAAGCCATGGATATCGCTATGGCTATTATTGGCTATCAATGTTTTGCTAAGGCGAAAGGTCAAGCATCTCATAAGCTGTTGGCATTTTCGCAGTTTTGCTTTCTAATTGAATTTTTTGCATTTGACTATTGTAGGTTTTTTTTCCAATGGCAGTACCACCAACAAAGATAAAGTAATTTTCAGTCAGTTAGCAGGAATTGTAGAAGAATAGTAAATCATACCGTCAAAATACAATAGTTAGAGCTGCGTGCCCTCATTGTCCCTCTTCATCAGCGTCAATGATTACAGTATCATAAATTTTTCATGGCTCATATCGGCTTTGATGATCAAAAATCATCCCTATTTTTTACGTTCCCCTAATACTCTCTTTAGGCCATATCTCACCCCGAAATCTTATTATCAAAAAACCATTCAATATTCGTGTGAGATATGACTGGTGTGCTGTTTAGCCAACTTCCCGTCGAAAAGTCGCCTCTTGTCACTTTTGTCTATTTTTATATTGTGTATGTGCAAGATATTATTCTCTGACCCCAATGACTTGCTAGTTCTACGTTTGTTCTCTGTTTCTTCGTGACTTTGTCAAAGAAATAGTTCATTCAACGCTGCAATCACGGTGTGTGTGAGATGTGTTTGATTTTTCAAATATTTTGCTATCGAGCTTCATGTAGCCCTATGAGACAAGCAACAAAATAAATGTCGCATTCACAAGGATCGCGCTTAGGTTTCCATCATCATGTCACATACCATCTCTCGTTGAGCAGATATCTCGTCCCTGAGCGTACACATCAGTAAGATTACATCTCATCGTCATCATCATCATCGTCCCATTCACTTCTTTTGACTTTTGACGAAATCAAATCGATCCTTGGTGCATTTTATCTCATTCTTCACAGTCGTAAATGTTTATACAATGTAGTCACTCATGGTCCAAGCGACAGAGTCACTGTGACTCTGACAACTTTTGCTAAAGATGGTTTTGGCAGTGGCCTGGAGAGAACAGATACGGGTTTGGAAAATTTTTCAAACTTGCTGCCGTTCTCGAGTCTAATGTAAAGCCCGGTTTCAAAAAAAATGTGAGCCTACAAACCGTGCTGAACTGCTATCAGTTTGATATACTGGGAGATAAACAAAATTCGAGCGTAGTCAGCGTCTATCTCTCTCTTTCACCAACAAAAGTAACGTATTCCGGGTAGTATGTTGCCGAGAAAGACGGGCCAAAAGCCGTGTAATCGGTCTCTCGACTTGGTCATCTCTCTATCTCTGCCTGCTTGATGCACACAAACCCGCTCTGATTCTTGATTTTGGAACGCTATCTTTCCTTTTGAAAAGTGTGTTACACTCCCTGGGCTTATTCAATAGGATTGAAAGTTTATATAAAAATGACATTGACATGGACATATTTCTACGTGAGCTTTCCATCTTGCGCAAGTTACCCCTCCATTTTTTACTGTAACTAGAATCCAGTCCAAACCGTTCAAAACGAAAGTTACGTTGATATATATCTTACAGTTTAGAATTGTACTGGCCAATATTGACAAACAGGACTCTCACTTACGACGTATACAGTAATACCTTCAAAATGTCGTATGGAAACTTCGTCTGGGTTAATGTGTGGCATAGGAAAAGATTGGCGACAGGCGAGTTGAAACCCTACGAAAGTATCAAGAAGGAAACTGCTTTAGTTCAGTCAAAAAAGACGATCAGCAGCATCCGCCGTTGGCTGTTGTGTATCATCACAGAGTAACAAGGAGTGGAGTCGAATCTGTGAAATGTTTATCAGTCCGATCCGGGCGGTTGATAAAATCAGCGTTCAGTAAAAGGGCTGGTTGGCAGACTAAAAGCGGTTCTGACCTCCTCAGTTTGCTAGCTTCTCGTACTCTCCCAGTGTCGTAATTTTCGATATGGGTGAGGGTGCTAAACAACCGCCATCACATGGAATATATTTCAAAAGCTGATAATAATGGTAGCACACACATGCAGAAGTAATCTTTCGAATAATCTTATATAAGATTCCATTGAATAGTTAAACCATGTACATTGTGCACTACTGATATTAGCCCTGAGCCTCCTCCAGGCGATAACTTTTCCCATCCATCCATGCTGTTTTAAGAGGAACACGCTATGAATAGCTTTTTAGTTTTGTTATAGATCAGTTTAGAAAACGTGCATCTGGATTTTGTAGCAGTGATGGGGCTATATTATTGCAGCAAAAAAAAACCTGGCTGAATAGCATCCAAACAAGAGAGAGAAATGGCGGTGAAAAAGGAGGAAGAAGGCAGAAAAGAGATAGGAACAGGAGACACAATGATGATGATAACTATATAATAACAGTAATGCAACAAACGACATGATGCCACTATGTACTCCGATATAATTTAATATTACTCAAAAGGTTCTTCTCAAACTTAGAATGGAAACTATATGTCTAGTGTGCACTCACCCAAAATATCTTTTTCTTCATTGCTTACATATTATTATAATCTTTAACGTGTCGCCTGTAAATAGTTATTTTTGGGGAGAGAAAGTAAAAGTGTGTGCGTTTATTGTGTTTCTCTTATAGTGCCAATGTCGCAGAGAGATAGTATACAAGGGAGGCTGCAGTAATAGCAGAATGTTATCCTGTTTTCACTGTTCATCCTCCTCCTTCTCAATTCAATTTATCTCCTCTTTTGCTCTCTTTTTCCTAACACATCGTCAATCTTTTTAGCTCATCGACAGTCACCAAGGATTCTTATTTATGCTGTTCTCTCCACTATATAATTTTTTTTCTTGTGTATCTTTTTTGTTATGTGTGAACTACTGTTTATATCATCATCATGGATGGATTTTCTCCGACTATGTACGTTTTAACTTTATAAGATTTACAAAAGCATCAAAGGGACCAAAAAGGGTTCTTGAGATCCATCACGAAAATCGCTGTCCGCGTCTTGATCATTGCGTCCTTGTAGAAGTTGATATGAAAATGTCTCTTCTTTAAACCCTGCAATGTTGTTGTTATTCTTGAGTTTTACTTTTCTTATCTAATATCTTTCATTCTTTTGCCGGTTGCCATTTTTGCTGTTCCAATACACTACCCATTTCTTTCTGCAGTAATGTCAGGAATATTGCATAATACACCTTGCTATTTCAACCATAAGAGAGATTTAGGAGAGAGGAACTAAAATGTCCCTCAATTCCAGGATGCGTATCGAAAAAAATGAGCAGATTAATACGGCGATTTAGAAAGTAGGAGAAAGTGGATAGGTGAGCTTGAAAGGGATAGCTGTACATGGTAATGTAGTACCCAGAGTAAACTACGATATGATGATACCGGAAACAGAAGATCATTTGTTACGCAATATAGCGTCCTTATTTTCACTGGAAATTGACTGCCAGATGAGTTTGGAACATCCGTGTCGATCATTATTTTAAATGGTTTATGCATTACATGTTCTTTTCCCAGTTAGCTCCAGAGAAAAGATCGATCTAGTTGATATAGTAACACAAAAGAGGAATTTTCTTTTAAAAACTAGAGCTAACAAAGTGGTGGAAGCAGTAAAGAGAATTTTAATGTGATTTCTTCCCCGAGAAAGGTTTTTTTTCATGGAGATAAAATATATTCTTGAGAACTTCCACTCGATATTTAGATCTTGTCGTGAGAGGAACAAAAAACATGTTTTCATATTTATCATCCTAAATAGTGTATTAATACTAACGACACCACCGACGACCGATAAAGCGACAAAAATATGCTAAAGAGAAAAAAGGTGCTGCTGTTACATACATTATAGGAAAATATCGTTTGCGTGTTTTCCCTGGAAAGGAAAATTTAACTCTTTAAACGGCCTATCCTTTATGTTGATAATAGGGGATGATGATGGGATTGATTAAGTTCCCTTTTCCTCCTGTTTGCTCTGAAAACTACAGATAATACATGCAAACACAACTTTCAAAGGCGACACTAAACTTCACTGCTGCAGCAAAATAGCACCTTAAATAGTGATCTTGCACATGAGTAATATCGTTTTGTTGTTAAGTTCACGTACCCTACCAAAAAGCTAGTCTGATTTTGATACACAAAAGCGGTGTAGTAACTAAAAGATAAATCGGATAAATCGATTCTGTGTTGTATGATTTTTTCCCTTTTTCCCCATTCAGACTCTTTTCCTATCTCTTATGAAGGCGAAGAACGGCAACCATTTTTTAACTTACTCTTTTTTTCTCTCCAGTTTTCTATTATGCTGAAGTATTATCAGTAGCGCAGGTCGATTCATTCCATGTAGCTAAATGTGAATCGGAGGCACGTTATGGGCAATTTATTCACTGTCTCAATGGGATGTATCCCGTCGACTTCACCTAGTTATCATCACGTGAAAATTCCTGAAAGGAAATTGTTATTAGGGAAAAATTTAGTTAAACGTTATTGTTATGAGCACTTTTTATCAAAGTGTTCATAAACTTCACTCCATATTTTATAGGAGACCACCTTGCAAAACAACTGAGATTATATTTTCGTGAAATTATGTTTTGTATTACTTAAGGTGTAAAGTGTTTTTCCTATTACCGGTTCTCTAATGAATTGAGAAGCTCTGGAGAGTTGTTGTTAAAGGATGCACGTATGTTTCGTATATCTTGCAAAATTATGAGCTGTGTTTAGGGTTCACAACTACTTTTAACACACGTTTTTCCAAAGTTGTTGTGACACTTAAGGAAACGGATAGAGTTCTCTTTTACTATAATAGCAAGACACATTGTCTTTCCTAGCTAATAAATACATTCATATATTCGTTTGACTTTGACTGTGGTATTATACGGTGTGTCGAGCAAACAAGATAACGAAAACTTACATAAAAATGGTAGCAAGCACAAGAAAAGATGCATAGGCTTCTTTTTCTCGCACCAACCACTAGAAAAGAGACGTACAAGATAATGTCGGAAATATTTTACTCAAATTCTACCTTTTCTTCCGTAGCCCGGCGTCTCACCGAAAACAAACTCCCCGAAGCCAATGGCACCGAGGACAATCGCGCCGAATACAACCGCACCGAATT
>JAAXOA010000408.1:0-24369 GCA_036561885.1 Salina celebensis
AATTCAGATAATGCTTTGTATATTGTTTTAAATGCTGATGAGATGGACTATAAATCTATAAACGAAAGACTGAAATGTGAGATTCAACATTTTGATATTAACCAAAAGCCAGTTAATCTTATAAAAAGTAATTTTGTTGCTATTTCCAACTACAATCAATACAGTGCGGCCGTTGACACCATTACCGATTTAGTACCTCAAACAACTGAAACCTATTTAATAAAATACGATAATGGCCGATTCTCTAAATTGGTTTCTGAAGAAGTATTCTTCACAAAGTTAGAAAGACTGCAATTCGTTTTCGCCTCGCCAGGGTATGGCAAATCCACGTTTTTACGCAACTTCTATGCTTCATCGAGCATCTTTAAAAATCTGACATTATTTGTTAAAGCGCCTGATTTAGTAAGAGATTTGACTATAGATTTCACAGAAGATGAATTAAAGTTTGCAATCACGAACTGTGTGTCTGAAAACGAGTTTGAAAAGGCTTTGCTAACCGAACTATTTCTAAACGATTTCACAATAACAATGTTGATCGATGCGGTCGATGAGGTCAACAAGTTGGAAGTTAAAATTATAGATAAAGTTTTAGAAGAATTAAGTAATGTGCCTGATATAAGAATAATTTGCACAATTCGAAGCTATTTAGCAACTACTTATCGTACAAAGTTTCAGGCTAAAATGTATAAATTAAATGAAATATCCAGCTATGATAGACTTGTAATAGTTCAAGGTCATCTTGCCGACAAATATGGGGAGAAAAATGATGCCGAGATAAGCCTTCAATTAGCTGAAAGCATTTTAAATTCTTTCAAACTACAATTTACGCTAACACCTTTCATTGTAACTTGCCTAGTAGACATATATGTGGACAAGAGGATGTCACACTTTAATGGAAAGATTAAAGAATACAAATATCAATATGATGGTTTTGTTACTGATGTTGAGGTATATAGAGAACTTGTCGAGAGGAATTTCTACACTTGTTTAAAAGAGAAAGCTAATATATCGAACCATTCTATGAAACATGACATTTTTGAATTAGAGTTGAAGCCAAGTTATATACGTAGTCATATGTTTTTAGCTCTTCAGGAGCTGTATCCAGATCATGCGAAAAAGTTTTCTCGGGTATTCAATACGGTCATAGATATATCTGCAGGTCAAGACTTTCTTGAAAACATGGATCCGGTTAGGTTCACACATCGATGTTTGGCCGAGTACTTCGTCGACCTTTGGTCTTATGAAGTGATCTCTGGTAACTTTAAATTAGACACGTCTTACTCAAAACAATTTACATTGTTTTTTCGCGAGCGATACGTAATTTCAAATGCAAACCAATTTTTGGGAACAATGATAAATGGAGAAAGTGTTTCGAAATTTCCTTTCCATTATGAAACTATGGATGTATTTGCGTTTATGCGGTTTATACTTAACACTGGGGGAACTATTATTGCCCATTTCTTACTTAACGTAATGTCACAATGTCATAGTGCTGAAATTATCCAGGTCCTTGAAAGGGACAAACATAAAACAATTGACATAACCAAGGTAATTGGAAACATACGGCTACCTTCTGGTTTCGTCTGTACTGTACCTTCCGCTTTGTTAAGGTGTACGGTATCACTAGGTTTAGACTCATTGTTTTTTATTGTGTTTAACCATGAAAAAGAAAATATCATGGGAAATGAGGAAGATGCAGTCCAACTTGTTAAGTACTTGTTTCATGTGATTTTATACAAGTCAGGATTTGACAATGTTTGCATGTTTAACGGAAAGCGTGAAATCATGCTGCATATAATAAAAGCTTGTAAATTTCCTTTGAATAAGGTAGAATTGCTTGGTGATCATGTTAACAAATTGTTTATGACTAATAGTACAAACGAAATGTTTCTTGACTTACTTAATGAACATGGTGTAAGATTTAAGTGCGCTCACGGCAAAGTACAACTGTCTTTCGAGGAGCAGATGCGCATGCTCTATTCTCCTTGTGAAGAGACTAAAAATTGTGAGCAGAAACACAAAGTCAGAGGTGAAAATTCAATAACGTACTTTCAGCGAATGACCTCCAAAACGCGCAATCTAGGGTTCTGCATGAAGGAAATAGAACCTCGAAGCAGCAAAGATATCAGTAAGGCATTTTTTCTTAAAAAGTTGCAATTAGCCATGGGAGAACCTAAATGTGTCGGGTGCATGGTAATAGACTTTTATATCGCGTGCAGTAATCTAGCAATGAGTTTAAATGAAAATCTGGAAGACAGAATTGAAATTGTCAAGAATTTCCGGCGCTCTGAAAATAACTTTAAGTCGTATTATGTAGCTTGCTACATTCTCGAGAAGTTAAAAAATAGCCCTCAGTGTCCAAAGTTCCAGGAATTTTTTGTTGAACAGGTTTTGGAATGTGTTGAAAATGTTGAAGTTGAAGATTCTCCTCTGAATAGTACAGAATATGACAATATCTCTGTCATATTTAAGTTATTTTGCAACTTGCTACAATATTATCCCCAGAACCATAACTCTATAACTGGATCTGAGCAATCATCCACCAAAATTTACATGTATAGGATAGGAACATGTCTTGACGGCGTCGGGCATGGTCCTATCCTATGCATGTTAATTTTGGTGGATGATTGCTCAGATCCAGTTATAGAGTTATGGTTCTGGGGATAGTACAAGGGTGTCAGGCATAAATTTCCAACTATATGTTGTTTATTAGATACATTGATAGGTGATACACCAAACATTGTGCTTAATTTATCTGATACCTACATTGATAAGTTTTAGGATAAGAGCTCCCCATTTTTTGCGGCGTGTAAAATCGGCAATTTAAATTTGGCTCGGCTGCTAGCCCAATCGTTTCATGCTAATTGGGTGAAAGACTTGGATCACTTGGAACTAATGGTAGTTTTCCGAGCCCTTAACGAGGGCCACCCTAACGATTCGTTAGCCCATGTTGTTAGTGTTCTCGAGCAATCCGACTTTCAAGCACCTGCAGGGGTAGTTAAAGAAGCCTTGATATTTGCTGATTTCATTCTATTTAGAATATTTATAGGGAAATTAGGATTTGGCGTAGATAAATGGACAAATATTGACGTAGATAACCAATCAGGGTTGATACACATAGTGATTAAAGATTCTATGACCGAGATTGAAGCCAGGAAAGGGTTAATTAGTTTCATTTTAAAAATGGACCCGAGGCAGTTAGAACATCGAGATAAATTTGGACGTACACCGTTGCTCACAAAAGGCGTTGACTTTGAGCTAACAAAATTTTTAATTAAAAAAGGGGCAAATGTCCATGCAGTGGATAATAAACGGAATAATCTGCTGCATATATATTTCAGAACTTGGAAGCGTAAGTATCCCAATGAAACTAAATATTACGACAATGCTATTTATTTGGTAAACGTTATGGGCTCTGGGATTAACGATGTGAATAACAAAGGGCTGACTCCATTGAACATTAGATTTGACATGAAAAACGGAATTCGAAGTTCTCAGAGGGATAAAATGAAGGCGAGCGGATTTGACGTTGAGACAGCCAGTGTCAGTTTTGATTATGAAAATAACTTTGAGTATGTCGTTGAAGATGAGGAAGACGTATCGGTACCTACTAATGGCGATCATAAGTTGCGCTTATGCGATGTGCCTGTGAAAGATTTTATGGATCGTATAAAAAGCCTATTAGTGTCTAACGCATCCGACAATGAGTCAACTTCTAAATGCAGCAAACCAGACAAAACTTCGGTTCCAATTATGTGCTTAGGATGTGGTACAAAATTTTTAAAGCCAAAAAGAAATGTTTGATATTAACGCAGTTTTTATTTCATGTGATGCCATATAGTAGTCAGTAGTCAGTATCCTAATTACTTTAGTGGCGTATGTGTATGGCAATTGTAACCAACTCATACAAAGTGTATATGTAAACATAATCTGTAAAACTATTTTACATACGTATTTAAGATTCGAAAGTCAACCGTAGGAACATTCGAATATTAAGCAGGTTACTACAGGGTATTAAGAGTACCTTTTAAGAATCGAAGCAACTAGCAAATAATTACGAATGTCACTGAAAATGGGAAAGAGAAAAAACGTCGAGAAACCGGACTGTAAACGCCTAATGTTGATCAGAGGATTTTAGACTGAATAGTTTGATTGTTGCAGAAAGTCATTAAAACCAAGTGTAGGTAGTACTACTATTATTAAATTATATATAAATGGACTATATTCCTGTATTCAATTCCTGCAGTCAATAAATTTAATTTCCTGAACAAGTTATGGCTGTTTGCGTAGCATCAAACAATTAGTTTTATTGTTACATAATAGACATGTCACATTTTAAGAAGGTTCAATCTATATAAATTTAATACCATACACAATTTGATAACATGAAGACGACTAACTAACACCCCATTTTTTCTGTCAAAACATCCAGCAGCCAAGGGTGAATCCGGTCGAAAACATTGGGTTTGTGCAATTCAAATCCATGAATATCGATTCTTTCCACAATTTTGCTTTGTATATATTTTATAAGAATCTTTTTTCTGTTGATGGTAAGTTCAGAATCGTTCCGAGAATTTTCAACCACATGGTACAAGGCCCCAAGGCCCAAACATCCTCCGCCCAACTCTTCCCATCTACCTATTCCAAATCCGAGTTTTTCAACATAGATTCTGAATAGTTTGTGGTTTCCAGTCACCAGTGCCTCCTGAACCGGTAGCAGAGGTATTTGGAATATTCCATCATACCCAAGACGCGTAACAATTTCATTCATGAGTTCATCTCCACAATGCTGATCCACTGCTCGGAAAAACACATTAATTCGAACTCGCTTAGAAATCCCACCCACCATTTGGAAAATGAATTCATAAGTATTCTAGCTATGTTCACATGTGCCGTTTTGCATGCTACAATAAAAGCAGAGTCGTTATGGCACATGAGATCCAAATATTCTTCATGTATTTCCAGACTGCCATTAAATTTGGCTAGAATTTCATTTAGTAAATAGCACACGTCAGGGTGTTTGAAACGAACTCCTTTGACAGCTAGCACCTTTTTGAATAGGAAATATTGAAACTTTCGATCCAAACTTGGGACTCTCGCTTGCAAACAATCTTTGATATAAGTCACAATGTAGTAGGGAACTAGCTCGTCACCACCAACGGTTGGAAACTTACTAACTAATTGGAATCTTTCCTCTGTTCCGTATTTGTGGAGCATATAGCTGATAACCACGCAGCAAACTGGTACAGTCCTTAATTAATAAAGTATCGTAGACACGAGGACCACAAAATCCTAAGTATTTGTAAAATAGCGCATAAAATACGGACTTTGCTGATTTTGCATGATTAATATCTCGTGGCGGAGAAGATCGTTTTAAAATGTTAATAATAAAATCGAGAAAAATATTTTCCGTTTTCACGGTGCAAATGAGCGTATAAAACCAATCAAGCATTTTTGTATCTCAAGTAATAGCCGAACATAGGGAAGACCGCATGACTTCCACTATTATATCGTTGCTGCCTCTCATACCAAGTAAATGATTCATATTTCTGCCAGACCACCACAACTGTGGCTCCTGATCGTTGCTAATACATTAACATTTCTTGGCAAATCACGCAGTTTTGTCAAAACCATATTCACATAGCGCTCCCATTTACGCGGAACCTCATCTACAGCGTCTAACAGTAAAATCAATCTAAACCCGGAATTCACTAGTTTGTTGACTAACGACGTTTCAAAATTTGACGTTCCAGCCACTTCCATAGCCGCTCCTAAAATGGCAGGTACTGTAATCATCACTAAAACCATTCGCTTCAACATTTCCATTATCTCCGTCATCAGTTCTCTTGCTGTTACAAGTATAGTTATCGTGTTTTTGGATCTAGATGATTTGTTCAGATGATGTAGAAATGTCGATTTTCCTTCTCCAGGTGACGCTGTCACAAAATTAAGTCCAGTCAGGGAATCCAGTAATTGATTCTCAGACAAAAACGGTATTAGTCTGCTTGGTTCCCAGTCGAAGTGGTTGTCTTCAAAATCAACAAGTTGTACATCGTCCATACTCGTAATGCGACGAACTTCGATAATTGCATTATCAAAGTCATCCACCTTATCAACTGCTAGTATATTTTTTGTTGTCACTATTTCAGATTGTAAGTTTTCCCTTAATTCATGAACACGATGGAAAAATAATTCCGAAAAATTATGGTTATCGGGATGGTCTGGGAAAAGCCTGTGCATTGTCATAATATCGACCAGCTCGTGATCTAAATATCTACGTCGGCGGGCTTATTCGTAGTCCCTATCACGACTGCGAATGTTGCGATGGCGTCGATATTGGTCATCACCACAAACTGCGAATCGTCTGAAGTCAAAGTCGTTAAGAACTAGGTAAACTCTGTCGTGCTGGAAAACATTTAAACTGTGTTGAGTAGTTACTCCTCGATGCACATAACTCTCCACGTTTTTGGACCTTTTTGTACGAAAACTGAGCTTCATAGTTCCAGTTCGTAGTAACTTGTTTAACGGAGGACCTTGAAGCTCTATAAAATCGTTACTTGTCACAAACAACGTGTTTATCGTATATTTTTGATTTTGAATCTCTAACGAACTTGTAATCACATTTGCCTGCGCTGACCCACTGATTTCCCTCCAATGTATAGGATTAGGATTGCATACTTTAAGATTTAAGTTCAATTCGTCTAATGATGTATATAGTTGGCCAAGATTTACATTATTTACAAGTAAGAGAATACGAATTTCTTCCGATTGGTGTTGTTGGTTTTGAAGTTGTTGCATATAAGTGTTCAAAAGATTCTTGCCAATTACGATTACTAGCGGAACCGGAGAACCGCCATTTTGTGAGGAAGCTAGGTTGTATTCCATTCGGTCACTCAGGTCACTGTCTCGTTGAACTACCAACTTGCACTTGTCAACAATATTAACAATAATTCTATCTAGATCTTCCTCAATTTCTATTACTTCCAGCGAGATTTTATTTTCCATAGCAGACATCATAACACAGTCGTATCGGGCAACCAGTCGACCTTTGAAATAAAATTAATGCGTACACTATATGAGTATGTAAATGAGGTGGCAAAACATAATAGCTAATTTGATAAGTTACCTAGGTCATATTCCCGCTGCCAAGCTGTAAAAATGCTATTAATAACATGATCACCAACTTCCCCATGAGATATATGTCTTGACTCCTTAAATGCCCACAAGGTCGGCATGAGTTTGGGAAACTTTGTGATCCAGTAGTTCATATACTTTTGCATCCTACTAAAGTTAGGCTTTTCCCCATCTTTGTAAGTGAACAATTTCTTCATCAATCCTTGTGGATTCGTAAGTATTTTTTCATTCGAGTGCTCTGCCATGTTCCTAATAAACCGCACAAGGTCACTGATAGTGTTTCCGTAACATTCATTGTCTTTTTTCTTGCCCACTCTCTCCCCAAGCAGTTCCAGGTAATAGTCCGTTTCTTCCCCCTCGTGCATTTCCTTCATTTTTTCTTTCCAATGATTACCTACGTTCTCCTCCCCAAACACATGATGATTATGAGCATTCAACAGTGTTTTTTCATCATCTGATCTTAAGTGCATTTCTTTCACAGTCTCGTACATCTTTTCTGCCGACCAGAAGTATGGGTGCAAAAATACTTCTCTCAAGCCTGTAATATTTTGTAAAATAAAATGGGAACACATATATGGTTTTACACAATTATAAAGAAAATATCTAACATTGCATACCATTTTCGGTCCTTCTACAAATTTCCATTGTGACGTTAGGATATGCCTTAGAAACGTCCAAACCAGCTGGAACCATTGAAGCTTTTACGACTTATCGTGATATCTATATATTACCCAGTGTGAAACCCTCAATAACCCCAGGGGTATGAATTGGGAACCTCTACTTTTGGGATGTTATATTCCTTTAATGGGCGTATATTCCCTAAAAAATTAACCCCTGTTGTTGCAAAAAAATCGGGCACCTGCAGAACCTATGATGGGCTTATCTTTGAGGTCCAAGGATCGGCCCTTTGGCTATCCAAACGTGTCTACAAAATGTCGGGTCAATCGGTGGAAGAGCTTGGAAATTATGGGCCGAAGTTTTGGAAGTTATGGTGAACTCTTGTGTTTCTATAAAGACTACGCTACGCACATCTTTATAAGTATGTAAGATGTAAGTATTTATAAGTATGTTGGTTTAACCAAACACATATTGTGTGATCCAATACAGAATGAACTTTTATAGATAGAGAAACACTCGCAATGTCATGTGAAAATCGCGTATTTTTAGTCTCATGATACGTCGAAAAGAAAGACTGGTCCAAAGGTCGCATTCTGTAAGAATGTCTGATGGGTTCAGTCATGGGAGAAGTGTAATAGTTATAAGTAAAGCGTTGAGTGAATGGAATGGGTGAACTATGTATTTTAGAATTTAACGCGTGCTTCAAATGCCTATTCGAATAACGTTCACTGTGTGAGGCTGCAACTTACATGCATGGTGTAAGCAGTCCATCGCTATATCGTGATTAAACGATTTGAAGATTTTAGTTTACCAGGATAAATTTTCAATGGAACTGGTTAGTAACAATCTTGTAAACGAATCACTCACCATTAATAGAAAAGTGTCTGTAGACGGTCGAGTTAATTAGAAAACAACCTAGCAATTTTTTTATTCAAAGGCGCAAATTACCTGTGAAATGCAGTTATCATTATTGTACGACACGTGTTGAATGTTGAAGGGCAAGCGGCAAAAATATGGTCGTTATAAAATGGCTGTTGCACAGTAGTGTTGATTTACTCTTGACCAGGCTCGAAAAACATCCTTGTAAATTTTGTGATCAACGACGAAAAACACCCGTGAAAAAACCTAGCAATTTTTTTATTCAAAGACGCAAAACACCTGTGAAATACAGCGTTCATTATTGTACGATACAGGTCACAAATCTGGTCGTTACAAAAGGACTGCTGCACAAGTATGTTGAGTTTATCTTGACCACGCTCGAAAACAACCTAGCAAATTTTTTGTTCAAAGACGCAAAACACCTATGAAATACAGCGTTCATTATTGTACGACACAGGTCACAAATCTGGTCGTTACAAAAGGACTGCTGCACAAGTATGTTGAGTTACTCTTGACCACGCTCGAAAACAACCTAGCAATTTCTTTGCTTAAAGACGCAAAACACCTGTGAAATACAGCTATCATTATTTTATGACACAGGTCACAAATCTGGTCGTTACAAAAGGACTGCTGCACAGTATGTTGAGTTAATCTTGACCACGCTCCAAAACACAAATCTAGTAAATTTTGTATGTTTAAACTCATTAAGAATGAATTTATATACCATCATGCTCAATATGCATTATATGCATTTCACGTGAATCCGTCCTATTCATAAACTAACAGTTATTTTAAAAACACCATAAACGCCGTTCATCCGGTTTTCAATGCAAGCCGAACCAGTAAGTCTCGACTAACCGGAAAATATAACTTAGTGTTTAAGCACGGTAAACCAATCCCAGCAATGTATAATCCTTATATATTGCACAAGGTCCGTATTTGTTATTGTAATCGTCCCTGTTCCTCCCAGTTCGTTACATATAATAGTATTATACTATGCCGTGACGTATTTCTGTAAACTCCTCATTTTTAATGGAAATAAAACATAAATACTAAATTTCTTTCATTTTATTTTTTCCAATGTTTGCCCTAATTATAAATTTATTATCCTCAATTAAATTTATGAAAATCACAGTTTGGGACATCGTTTCCCCCGACCTCAAGTATATTTGTGAAAGAGCGGAGAAATCTATCATTTTTAGTAAAATGCAATATATATTGTTTCGAACACAATCACGTAGCTTGCGAAAATATTTATAATTATAGCAACTAGCAACATTAGCAGTAATGTATAGAAGTGGATTTTTGGTAAACTTTGCAGGAATATTTTAATGATCTTTGAAACTATAAATCCTCAAGAATACAACATTATCTTCATGTTACTGTAAGTAGTTATATTTAGGTCTGGCTGGAACTGTCAGACTGTCCAGAGCTGCTCGATATTCCACTGGGCGAGTCTCCGTTACATCCATCTGTGTTGCTGCACTTGCATTCGAATCCGGTGTGAGTCATACCTTTGGTGTCTGTGACCTGCCCATATCAAAGACCATTAAACTTAACACAGTTACATTACATACACATTTTATATTCCAAGAGATTTACCATAGCCGCCATACATCCATTCATATTAGTTGCAACAGCCACACAAAATCTTTCCACAGATAAGGTTCCGTTACTTGAGTACCTCATCCAGCATTGAGGCTCTGAAATAAGACAGATTTGCTATAAACCTATTATAATCATTACAACTTTTCCATGCATATTAGAAAATGCGTACGCGCACACTCCCGGAGGAACTTTTCCGGCGGGGGATTCTCTCCGCATCCAGCATCCCCTGATCCATCTCTAAGCTGACACTGGTAGCACTTTAAACTTGATACCACATCCATGAAAACTACGAACAGTAAAAGAGCTGAGAAGGAAATTAAATACTTGAAGTTTGAATTTCCAACTGCCATCGTTTTCAGTAAAATATTAAAGCAATATAAAATATCGAGTTGTCGTTCGGAACTACGTCCGCAGCTAGTAAAACCAACTATGACATATTTTCAATTGGAAGAGTTTTGCACAAATGTACAGATCTATTTCAAATGACCTCAGCTCTAAACAATCGCATGACATATCAAAGTTAGTTTTAGTCCACCTGTCTGTATTACTCTACCCGTGTTCTATTGTAAATTGGTAGACATGTAAGGAAAACATAATATTTCAAATTGTTATCAAAATTTCAATCATTGGTTGCGTGCACGAGTTCGGACGAAGCCATTACAGAGGAGGAAGTTAAACAAAGCGAAAGTTAAAAAGGCTTTGGACTGATCCGTCTCATATGCGATCCAGGCTGACGTAAACAACGCCGGACTTCATAATTGGTTAAAGTACAAACTAGTACAATAAATGTTCTTTCGCAATATGAGTTGCTAACATTGTACTAACAAGTAATTAATCATGCAATGTGTCCAATGCATATACTTTCCATCTCATTTGCGTAGATACTTGGCTAGATGCTATTTGTGTAGCAGCGAGTTGCCGGGTAAATGTTTTTACAAGTGCTAAAGTTAGGCAAAATTTTAGCCAAGTATCTACGCATATTGAGACGGACTGTACTTCATACGCGTGTTTCCATTGTTCAGCTAGATTAACTACTGCGTTTTACTCAAATCTACAAGCTGCGTGGGACCATTGCTTTGAATTGTAAATTTGATAGAATGTAATTGAAGAGAACAAGTCTCTATAGTCTCTATACTCTACGGACGATGTAAGTTGACCGTCTGATATTTACTTTTTATTATTCACGGAATATTGTAAAGCTGTGCAACCGCTTGTCCAAACTAACTGAATCGTAATTTGAGAAAAAGGAACATAAAATATACGCCAATGATTTTACACCCATATGTACCGATGAACGGAGATGCGTTAAAAGAAATGTTACATTTCTCATATTTCGTAACGAGAATTTGATTTTGTGTGTGTAGCAATAAGAATTTCATGTTAATCTAAATCAAAACCTTCTATTGTAGTTATAATTTGAGGTGCATTTTCTCTGTTACAAATGATCCAACTCATTATTGCATGCAATGTAACTCTGTTCGAACGACAAAAGACGAACGACTACCCTAATATTCAGTCATATATGAAAAATTGCTGAATGATATTCTACCGACATTTATTGTCCACCTTGTGTGTATATCTTGAAATTTAAAAAATGTACTAAAATTTAATACTGATGCTTAGAAATGTGATGAATTTCTCAGGATTACGCTAGAGTTATATCAAGCACAAAAGTTACTATGCACTGTTTATTCTAATCTGTAAGAAATTTTGTAGACACGAAATATGAACTTAACTGAACTTAAAGATTGCACTGCTTTCAGGTTCCGTCGTATAAAAACAAATCAGCTTTGTTCTTACTACCGGCATGGAAAAGAGTTGGTATCTGGCTGGACAACTTTTTTCCCTGCAAGGCCCAAACAGTTTAGTTTAATTATTTAAGAATTTAGTTAGTTTGTCATTGGCAAGTTGACTAGAAAGAAAATGTAAACTGAAGTTGTTTTAGTTAACGAATGTTGCCATTTATATTGAATTGCGTGGAAAGCTTGTGTGAAAACATATATTGCAAAGAAGGCGGGCTGAATAATATGTATTTGGAATGATTTACTTCAAAATTGTTTCGCTCTTAAACTTTTGTTTCAGAATAAAACCTGACGGCTTTATATTTATATACGATTATTTTTTTTTTTTTTTGCATGCAAGGATTTGAACATTCTACATTGGGACATATAAGAACTTCAACGCCGATTGAAATTTAAAACCTCGTGTGGGCGCTAACAATCGATTAGGTCGATAAACAACTGGAGTCCGGATTATCAATAACATCGTAACAATGTAAACATCTTAGACCTTTAGTACAACGAATGGAAAGATTGTGAAGCATTTTGTATTTAAAAGAGTTTCATTGTGGATTCTACACCGTCTAGTGTTATGTTATGAAATTGTATGTATTCTATGATGAATTTGAAAACTAGCACTGAAAACACGTGATAAAAGTAACGTTTAAATATCGATCAAAATTATAGATAAGGGGTTGTTTCCCCGATAATTATTTTGCATTAAACAATGTAGTTTCAAATATAACGTATGGAAGATCAAAATTAAACTCATGGTTGGAGCACATGAAATTTTTCACGCAGTTTTATAGGCTGCACAATATGTGCAACACTGTGTGGTAATGCGAATCTCTTACATGCTTATGTCAGGATTGACAATCGCTTCAACAGCTAAGACAAATGTAAAACAGTTTTTGTATGGATGACGCTATGAAACTTTGCAAATTTACTTTGGAAGAAACACAAGCCTCATACAATCATTTTCAGGCAACTTTTAGTGAGCCAAATGTTGTACACATCTGGATTTGATTTATTCTATCTAAACTGCCATCCGGCCTTATTCATATTTACTACAATATCGGGATATTCAGTGTGCATTGGTAGTTTTTTAATGGCAAAAAAGCCCATGAAGAATAAACTGTATTTTAAAATTACTGCAAATGGAACAAAGTAAGAAACTGGCTATATCCATCATCTCAGTCAGGCTATTCAAACGCGTTCATAAATTCGATACATATATATTATACTCCAAACATAATATTTAATTGAATTGATTCATATTTTTTCCAATTCTGTACATCAACACTTTCAGTAAAGTATAACAAAAATTAACATCAGTTTTCTAATTCTAATAGCTCCCATCGAATGTTACACCGTGAATAAATTTTGATTTCGTATTTTAAGTCAACTAGCTTGCAAAGTGCCAAAAATGAAATTTAAATCGATTAAACCTCATGCGAGTATAAAATTTTAGGAGCAACTGGTACGCAACATATACAATACACCTGGAATTCATTATATGACTGGATAATGGGATATAATAACCAATGAAATTCTTGCAACATGTTGTGTTGTTGGGTTGAGTTTCGTATAGTAGACTTGGACATTACACCTTCTTGTAATATGCCATATGAATTACATAAAACGCATACACAACTCTTTGTTTGCTTGACTCGAGCCTCTCTCTTCCCCGCCAGAAATCACATTGGAAAGACCTTCTTTGAGATATCTTTGGTTTAGCAAAAAAAATTGGTTGTTTACATTTTCACGTCTAATGAGGATCGCACATGGTCTTGATTTGAATACAAAGGACAGACTTGTTGACAGAAAACGGTGGCCAGAAAATAAAGCTTTTAGTACTCCAAAATTGCAGGTGCAATAATTTGGTGTAACTAGTAACTCGCGTTTGATTAGCCTTATCAAAGTTTAAGTTTCTAAAATAAGGATACAATTTCCAATGGCGTTGTTAAGTGGAAATATGGGTAAGATACATCGTATTAAATTATTTAACCAGAAGCAGGCCTAAACGATATTTGTATTTGGTTTTCCCCCTAGATTTGCTCAAAATCCTAGAACTCCCGTATTTCTGGACTGCAAACGAAATATTAGGATACTTGACAACTATCAGTAACGAGAAGAAGCCTAATCAGCAACTTGAAAAGTTGGATGAGTTCAATCGGCGTCTAGAGCGGAGCAACTGCCAACCCGTCTGTTCGTTGCACTGGATCAACAAATTGAAGAAGCTATATGAGGTTGACGATAATACTGGAACGCAGAGCGATAATAGTCACTTTGACGAATTTCTTGACGGGTGTCGGCAACAAATTAAAGAAGGATACAAACGTTTTCCAAGTTGTCTAATCCGATTGATTAGGAACTGTGATCAACATGCTCCAGAGAAGATACAAAACAGAAGGAACAAACTTCTTGCAAAGCTTTACACAAATGGCTATCAAAACAAACACGCGTACGTGGGCTACTGGCTGGAGAACTTTCCAAGGCTCCTTCCAGCGATATGGGCAACTAAAGAAAACAAGGAGGATATCTTTGGTTGGAAAAAATTCAATCTAGTAGACCAAGTTGTCGATGGAATTCTGCAGGCTGTCCAACGTGAAAAAACTTCCGGTACGATTTTTAAAAATAATTTAGCGAATATATTCTTTAAATAGTGTTCACTTTTAAAGTTAAAACAAAATTGTGTTCATTAACTCACAGGTAACTTAATAACCCGATATAAATGCACAAACACCATCGATGACAGTTTGTTCAGCTTAAGCGTGATTCAACTTGAGGTGGCCGATGAACTTTACAATAAACTACGGGGGACAGTCATCCGAATACACGATGACGAAATGGCAGTTACTCAAATGCAAGAAACCATATCATACAAACTGGAATCTAAACAGCCTCATGGTATTACGATAGTTGTTGGTAACCTAAATTTAAGTTCTATTAGTGATATTGTAGTAGTATTGACGAATTCAGACTTACAGTCAACTCAAGTAAACGGTACTTTGAGCAAATTTGCAATTACCGAACCAAATCATGTGAAATGGCATGAAGTATCGGAATCTGCTCTTGAAGTAACTACGCCCATTACAATCAGTATTCAAAATCAAAACTATACTATGGATCAGTTGTGTCTAACCGAAAAAGTTTTCGAAACACTGGAAGGCCCGCAGCTGAATATGTTGATAAAAAATCGTAAGTTGGAATGCTGTAAGCATACAAAACACAATTCAGAGTTTTATTTAGACAGGTTTGTAGAAACTCGGCTTATTGAGGCAGATTTTTTCGACGTTTATGAAACAAATCAAATTGTTTATATTATATTCAATGTATCAAGTAAGAGCCATCGGAAACTCCAGAAAACGATTGGTCGTCAAATTCAATATATTAGTAAGGGGAAGGATAGTTTGTTAAATCATCTCGGACACAATATATTGGCAGTGCATCGTAAAAACCGTTATAATATCGTGTTCAACAAAGTTCGGGAGTTGTTTCCTCAAGCAGGGTTATGTTTTACACACTATGATCGTCGTCAAAACAAATTAACCGAAATATTAAGCGAAAGTGTATATCTGAGAGGGCTAAAACGCCTCCAATTTATATCAGGATCGCCCGGTTTTGGAAAAACGTCTCTTTTGCGTAATCTTTACCAAAACATTCTTATTCAGAATAACATCTCAGTACTAGTAACAGCAAAAGAACTTCTTCGTGATTGGGACAAAGATAGTATACCACTTCAAGATCGGATAATTGGCTACGTTACCCAAAATTCGTTTGAAGTGGGAGTTGTAAAGGCTTTATTAGAGAAAAATTGTACATTAACGTTATTGCTAGATGCCGTTGATGAGATAAATAGGATGGACCAACATCGAATGAACGAAGTATTATCTGAATTACTGACGATTGAAAATTTCAGAGTGGCAGCAACCATTAGAAACCATTGCGAACCATATTATAAGGAGCTATATTCTGTTCCAATTAACAAATTACATGAAATATCATATCAGGACGGACTTCTCATTGTAGCAGAATCTCTCAATAAAGGCGCCATTCGTGAAACTAAAACAAAATTGCCGTGGAGGTATACAATGATATTTGAGCGGCAAATTTTGCAGTCATTTAAGATCAAAGTTCCCTTGACTCCATTGCTAATTAAAATGTTTGTAGAAATCTGGATTGAAGAATTCAGAGCCATACACGAGAAAAATACTTACGTCGTGGCTCCTAAAAGAATAAACGTTATTGACGCCTTGGAGAAAGTAGTTGAAAAGANGAGAAATACTTACGTCGTGGCTCCTAAAAGAATAAACGTTATTGACGCCTTGGAGAAAGTAGTTGAAAAGAATTTTAGAATATACTTAACAGGAAAGAAAGAAGTTCAGGAGGCGGCCGTCCATGATGACATATACGAAATGTCCTTAAAGCCACAGTATATACGAAGTCACATGTTTTTAGCTGTTTTGGAAGTGTATCCTTACTTTGACGAGATATTTGCAAGTGTAACAAACGTAAATACGAATTTAACTCCTGGTCAAGGATTCTTAGACAGTATAAGTCCTCCTAAATTCACACATAGAACATACGCCGAATATTTTATAGATTTGTTGTGCTTTGAAATTTTAACCGGAGAGCTGAACCTAGGTGCGGCGTATATGGAAACATTTACAAGGTTCTTTTGGGAACGATATATCGATTCAAATACTTTCCAGTTTCTTGATGAAATGTTAAGCAGGCGTGAAAATGTACCGTTTCCGTTTAGTTTTGAAAATAATAGCATACTTTGTTGTATTAGGATGTTTAATTTTAAGCCACATGTAGCTCGGCTTGTGCTTGACTCAATTTGTGAGTACCGCAATGATTTTTTAGCCGAATTAATTGAGAGCAACAGTAACGTGATTAACTTGCGTGACATTTTTGGTGAAATGCTTTTTCCGCTTGCGGACAAATTTTGTAGGCCTGGAACTGCTCTACTCAGAGTCTCTGCTTACTGCGGTTATCATAAACTGTTTGTGAGCACATTTTCCTACCTCAGAGATAATCTACAGACAATTGACATTTCAATTCGTTTTTTTGGTAGTCTACTGTATTCACTTCAGTGTAGTACCGTAATAGACAGCAATGTGACTAAGCGAAACAAAGAAAGGATCATTCAGTTCCTTGCTACTGAGCTTCCGTTTTCGCTTCATATACGAGATGATTTTGGAAATAAGGCTTTCATGCAAAGATTTACGCCTCTGTATATTATAACTTGTGTTGGAAATTTGGGATTAAAATTTACGTGCTTCAATTCCTACAAGAACACCGTTCTACATACCCGTTGCAAAGATGGCCACTTTTGGAAGCATTTCAAAGAAAATTTCCCAACACAATTTTACTTCTGTATAAACTCTCTAAATAAAAATGGCGATTCTCCTTTCTGGCTCGAAGATTTTCAACCTAAGGATGAAAATGATCATGAATTGATTACACTGTCCGGTATCGATAATGCGTTAAATATGGTTGATTTCAACACAGGTGTTATGAATTCTGAACCAGCATGGATGCATTACTGTCGTGAACTTCGCAAATATTCGAGCAATACAGATGGATTATCAGTAGATGAAGTGGACACGATGCGGTTAGTGTTCAGATCTAGCTTTTGTATATCGCACAAAGGAAAACATTTGCTAAACTATTTCTACGACAATATAAACAGCCCTCTACTCAGTGTGCTCAAAAAATTTGTATTAAGGGATAGCGAAAGTTGGGGAAAGGTGGAAGTGAAAGACAGTTGGGGAACAAACAAATTTCTGCTGGCGAAATGTACCAAAGGAAGTGTTAATCCAAATGTGGGCGAAGGGGGGATTTTCAGTGGAGGAAATGAAAAAAGGACAACATTGAAACAAAAGGAAGAATCGTCAAGAAACAGCGCGATGGATGAGAATCGCATGTTTTTAGTAAAGTTACTGAACTTTATTTTTCACAAATCCCCTATTTGGAGTAAACTTCCAATGAATGGATTTACAAGTTTGATGGATGTACTCATCACAAGTGCAAAAGACGCTAACAACTCATACAAACGACATAGAAGAGTCGGTCAGATTGTTTCCGAATAGATCACTTGATATGGCTGATTACTACGTGGCGCTACATGTCCGGGACTATTTGGAGCATGATCCTCAGTGTCCAGATTTCCAAAACTTCTTCATTCGAACAGTTTTAGAGTGCGAAGGGACACGATTCAGGCATACGTTAGTTAGCCACCTAGTCAATGAAATTCTATCAGAGATTCCTGAAGTTAGGTTTAAAATATTAGAAAATATCGCACAGCATTTTAGACAAAAACGACTCCCCGTTTATAGTAGCTTGTAAATCCGCACATTTAAATATTGCAAAGCTACTTGCTCAATCGTTTGATGTTGACTGGATAAAGGTTCTGAACGAATATGAACTATCGTTACTATTCCGATCTCTTGAACAGCACTGTGGCGATATTACTAGATTTTGTTGCAGATAAACTTCAAGAAAACAGTTTCGAGGTGCCTGTATTTGTTGTACGGGAAGCGTTAGGATATGGAAGCCTAAAGTTGTTTGAAATATTCGTGGATAAATTAGGGTTCTCCCGTGAGAAATGGGCTAATATTGATCCCGAACGAGGGCTGGGCATGATTCATCTTGCAATTGAGTGTGTAAGTGATGAGGCAGAGTGTGAATTAAATCGAAGGAAACTACTGCTTGACTATTTGATTAGGGAACCGACTACACTGGAACACAGAGATTATTCTGGCAGAACTCCATTTTTACATAATAACGTTCCTGAAACCTTGTCCAGGTACTTGATTACATTAGGCGCAAACACCCGTGCAACAGATAACAAGCAGAACAATGCGCTGCACGTGTATTTTGAAAACTGGAAAAACATATACAGGCACTCTTTAGCATACGAATTTGGCCAGGATAACTACTACGTGCATGTAATTCACTTGGCCAGCGTAATGGGACTCGCTGTCCACGACAAAAATTGTGATGGATTATCCCCATTGCAAATTAGGTTTCCTTCTATAGATCATATTCCACAGAGGTGGCGGAACAGTCTACAGACAGTTGGTTTCCGTCTTACCGAATTACAAGTAGAACTTTACGAATATTTTTCTGAATTAAGACTATCTAATAACAACGATACGATAGAGTCAAAAGAAAGTGACAGCGAGTCCGAGATTGAGGATATCAAAGTGGAAATGACTTCTAGTTCTAGTAGTAGCGAAAGCTCTATTGATTAGGGGATATTATTGTTATGTATACTTTTGTGGAAACCATTTCGTCTAAAAGTGCGATAGTTTAAAACAATATTTTTTTTTATTTTTGCTTAAAACCACTTTGTATGAATAAAATTGAAGAAATTACATGTGTTATACCGTTTGTACCTCGTGTTTTTTTTTCTAATAATTCATTAGACCATCGTGAAATCAAGCTAGAAAAAGTTTTATTCTCCAAAGATTTTACAATTTACATATGCGTATTTCATACAAGTTAATTACTAGTCAGTCTATAAGATGCAAAGAATATTTGCAGTGGAAGCTCTCTCATTAAGTTAAAAAACTACTTCCATTTATCCTTGATTCCAGCTGTACCCTCCTTGGATGTTGGAGCCTGCAGCTCCTTCAAAAGGATTCGCATTCCCTATCACCCCACCTTGTAAGTTGCCATTTCCAGCGTTTCCATTGTTCGGCCCGGGGCTTTGAGGAATGTTACTACTGCCTCCACCAAATCCGCCTGCATCATTGTTACCACCAAAACCTCCTCCACTGCCGAAACCTCCTCCTCCGGAATTGTCATAACCACCACCTCCTCCATTACTACTGGCAGAACCTGAGCTTCCAAAGTTATTCCCACCAAAGGATCCTGCTCCTCCTACACTGAAACCACCGCTGCCGCCAGAGTTTGAACCTCCATTTCCGTTATTACCGCCAAAGTTGTTTCCTCCTCCCACACTGAAGCCACCGCCGCCTCCAAAATTCCCACCATTATTGGAACCTCCGCCATTGCCAAAGTTTCCGCCACTAGCAGCTCCAGTGTTCCCAAAGTTTCCTCCTCCATTGTTGTTGCTATAACCTCCACCACCTCCATTTCCGAATCCTCCTCCCCCATTGCTACCAAAGTTTCCTCCACTGGCTGAGCCTGAACTTCCGAACCCTCCTCCAAAACTGCTTCCACTGCCAAACCCTCCTCCTCCCCCACTGCTCCCACCAAAGTTTCCTCCACTGGCAGAGCCCGAGCCACCAATCCCTCCGCTATTCCCACTTCCACCTTGGTTGCCTCCACTTCCCCATCCTTTCCCTCCGCCACTTCCGCCTCCACCTTGGTTGCCACCGCTTCCCCATCCTCCCCCTCCATTCCCACCACTATTGCCACCTCCGTTGCCATTCCTGCCCCATCCTCCTCCTCCACTTTCTCCATCGCTATCTCCACCATTTGAGTTCCTTCCCCAACCCTTGTTTTTGTTATTGTTGGAACTGGAGCCCTTCCCCCATCCTTTGTTATCGCTGTACGCGTTCGCTTTGGCTTCAAATATTCCGCCCACACCTGTTCCACAAAGAAAAACATAAGCAATCTGTCCCCACATGAATATCAATAAATAATTGCAGTTTTCTCAAAGCAATTAGTCTAGCAGCAAAATAGTCTTGTATAAATAACTGTTGTCAGTCGTCAACTTTACCGTTCAAGTACCGTCCAGGGAGTCACGTCTCAAATAAATAAAATAAATAGGGACGATAATCTACTTGCAAGTCACACAGAGGTCAATCAAGGGTCCGTCAAAAAACAAACAAAAGCGGAACTATTAAATAAATAGATAAGCGTAATAATGAAAATTGTCAATCCGTGTAACGGTTAACGGTCGCTTCAGTTGAGTATTATGAATTTGTTTCCGTTGCTGGTCGGGTTGTCCTGTTACAGTGCATTAGCAATTCCAGTAATTAGACAGGAAACACCTTTGGTGACGGCATGAACGAAGGTGCCAATCCCTTCGATTTTGTTTGCGATTTTCCTGGCTCCTGACCGCTTGGCACCCTTTATGGCAGCTTGGATCCCATTCACGGTCGCCTGGATTGACTTGATTTTGCTTGTGACAATGTCCACGAACACATTGGCGATTCCCTGTGGAAAAAAATAATATTAGACAATGGCCACATTTACATTTGCATTATTCCGGACTCACCCCCTCTTCATTTCCTCCAGAGGAAGCTCCTTCCGGTCCCCAGCCATATCCTCCATCACCATTCCCCGCGCGGTGGGTCGAGCTTTCAATGAATTTGCTCTCAGCCTCTGAAGCGGAAGTGATTGGCTCAGTTGTCTCCTGAATTCTCTTTGTAGTCGTAGTGCCCAACGTTGTACTAGACTGAACTGGTGGAGGTGGCGGTGTCTGAACCTGAGGTGGTTGTGGAGGTGGCAGTGTAACCTTTTCCCGTCGTCCTTCAGCAGGCATCTCTGAAGGATCTCGAACAGCAGCATAGCTTCCTGTAGTACCCTGTCCAAACGTTGGAGTAATGGGAGACTTGGTTGCTGGGGGTATGTTACCAAACCCAGTAGGTCTTACATTCGAAGCCGACCCATGGTGATAAGGATGCGCCAACTGATGGTGTAAAAAGGGAATGTTGTAACGTCCAGTTGGCCCACTCGCACTTGCAGAAGGAGGGATTCTCTGGTACTCTGTGGGTAACCTATTGTTGTTGTTAGCCCATGGCAGTCTGGTCTGAGCTCGGGGGTCAAATCCAGTCGGGAACTGGTTCGAAGGTTGCTGTTGAAAATGGCGTTGTTGAGCAACCTGATTTGGAGCATTGTAGTTTTGATTCCAAGAGCTGCTAAACTGCGGCTGCTGAGGTTGCTGAGTATTCTGACCGGGAAATTGGGCGCTGTTTTGGCTAAACTGAATCGAAGCGCCCACAGTCGCCGCAGCCACCGTTGGAATTATCCTGCTGCCTAGCCCCAAATCCTGTACTTGGCGGAGCAGAAGGCCCTTGTGTGGTGTACTCCGTGTGATAATTATTTGTATTGTATTGCCCCGTCCCCAACTGATTTGTATTTAAATGGCTATTGTGTGCATAATTGTTTGAATATGCAGTATGGAGTAATTGCTGTTTGATGTTGTGAAGGTGGTCGTGTGTGTTTGGTAGTGAACTCGCTTGTGGACTAAATGTACCTGGACTTCCGGTCAACCCTGAGTGTGGAACAGTGTTTTGAAAATTAAGTGTTTCTTGTTTTCTCTCAAAATTATCATTTTGACTCAACCTAACAATGCTAGTTTTGTTTGTGTAATCGTTAATAATGAACGTAGCACTAGTACTAGTTTCAGGAAAAGTTGTGCTACTCGGCCCTGTATGATAAGTCATCGCGTACCGCTTGCTACTTTCGTGCTTTTCGTTATAAGGGCTACCCTACGTAGCTCTTTTTGTTAAAGTGAGACTTGCTCGAGGGCTTGTTGAAGTTTCTACTGGCGCCTGTTCCAGTGCCACCCGTATGGAAACTGTTTGCGTAGCGGTCTTTACTCGAGTCCGAGTTTGAATAAAATTTGCTTGAATATGACAATGATTTGCTAGTACTAGTGCTTGTACCCGTCGTGGGCGGAGGTGGTGTCATGAGACGCTGAAGTGTGTTTGGGGGCTCTACTACTGCGATCGAGGCTACAGGCCCTGTTGAGATTATACCTAGGTTGGAGCTGGCCGAGGGGACGACTACGGATGGTAGCGGGTTTGAGAAGGAGGCCACCAGTGGGTCGCCGCGGGAGATGGCCCGGGTCAGCTGCTTCCCGACATGGTTTGTTGGAGGGAACTCGACCAGGCCGTGCTGCAAATATTAAAATGTTTTATTGAAAATTGGGACAGATTTTTATGAACATTTCACTACAGGGGCATATTGAGAATTCAGATAACTGAATAAAGATGTTTGTGCAATTTACCACATTTCTCCGTGCTAAATACGGCGATGTTTGTGTTATCAAAGTACATAGCAAGGTGACTATTAGGAGAACTCGCCCACACACCAACACTGATTTCAACCGAGTCACATGCTTTGGAAACATTATCGTTTTTACATTTGCAATCATTTTCAACAGCCTCCACCATCCAGATTCTTCCAAGATAAAGTATCCTTTAACTGAAGTAGTGATAAGAACATTGGGGCTACTCGAGAATTCACATGAACTACACATTTAGAAAGTTGGCGTCCACGCAAAGTGGAATCCTGAATACACAGTGCATATCATATAACGGAAATGCATCAGTCAACAAAATTTGACACCGAATTTCTCACTTATTTCAAGTTTTTTTAGTGAATTTTCAGAATATTTGCTATATTTCTTCTTTCTTGATAAATATTTCTGCAAACTGTACAAAACTAGAAACACATGTTTCTCATTCTATTTAAATTATAACAGTCACAAAACACATGTAACTCCCCGGATGTTTCAGGAATTATCCCCGAATTAGACTCCAAACTTTCGAATTTTCCAATAATTACCTCCTTGTGTTATATCACAAATTCAACCCATGTCCGAGCACAACACTCATTTGTCTTCTACACTTTGAGAGAAACTCAACGAAATGAGGTAAGCTGACTTGTCGTTATAATACACATTATTGTGAAATACCGTCATATTTTTTTTATTGAACGTAACCGTCCGTCTTTCAATATAAAACCAATACAACTCTCGATTTCAAACAGATACACATTGACCAGGTCATTTTAATATGCAAACAATTCCTGCATTTGCAAAGACACCCAAGACTCGACTCGTCACAATTCTTCACTTTTGCTTTCAATCCTCCCTCAACAGGTCGTAACCTTTTGATGCTTTCAATTTGCATGTGGCACTGCTATAAAATAAAATATATTATTGGCTGTATCGTGTCAATATACATTTTACAAGAAATTATCAACTTATAGATGTATTCTTGCACGGAATGTGGGCTAACAAGTTAACATGATAGGGGCGATGGGAAAAAATACGTCAACGGAAATGAGCTGCCGTTAGAATATTCTTCTATCACGGTAGAATATTTTAAAGGGGAAAAGTGTCATTGTTTTTTTTAAACCTATTAAGTATAGATTTGTTGGGGAGTAGACAGTGAAAGGATTTTTAAAAGTTACGATAAGTCTTTCAAGGTGGTTGCACTTTTACCACTAAAATTAATTGTGTCAGTTGATAGACAAAGTTAAATGAGAGGAAGCAGTTCCCTTTCATTTTGTCAGGATATATATGCCCGAGTCAGATTTAATTATTGAAACAACACAGTAATAAAAAAGTATATAATATGAAGCTAGTTTGGGGTTTCCTTTAACACAGGTTTGCATCCGATTTGTTATTGAAATA
>JAAXOA010000409.1:0-24354 GCA_036561885.1 Salina celebensis
AATGTGTGGGAACACTTCGGCCTCTTGAGAGCTCAATCCCGGTCGATGGAACATTTGATGATGATACAAAGGCTTGTGAGGATCTTGTCCTAAGTACCGCACAGGTTGTTGTGGTTGCGGTCTAACTGGATGAGGAACTTGTCCAGGAATCTGAGGTCGTCTTGTCCTCTGCTTTTGTGCCATTACTTTCCACAACGGAAGAGCTCCTCTTGGTGGTGGTGGGGCTGGGAAAAAGTGAGGATGATGAGGTACCACTGGAGCAGCAGCTGGATTCCTTACTCTAACTTCTCTAATACTGCTCCCTGAAGCCATCATACTTTCTCTCTTGTTTCCCCACGGTACAACTACAGGAGTAGGCCTTGAGTATAATCCAAGCATTCCATTGTTCGCCCTAGCAGTTGGACGCCCACGGACTTCAGACACAAAGCGAACTCGCTCTACAGCAGGAGGGGCGTAGTCGTAAGTTGGATCACGGTCAATTGGATTACCATAGTCAAGTGGTCGCCATGGTGGAACTACTGCAGTTGATGTTGGCAGTCTTGTCGTAGTACTGATTCCAATTGGAACTGCAAATAAAAACAAAAATAGACAAATCCTTTAGAAAAAATCACGTAAAATAAACAACTTTTTTTTTCATTGCCGATCATAAATCTTTCTACAATATGTGATATTATAGCTCATTCTCTCTGTCACATTGAATTCCATACAAATAGAATTTTATTCTCTTGCCAATTTTGGCTCGTGATCTGCCAAACTAACCAACCAGCTAATAACAATGCAAACAAAGTCAATTCTATTGTGTGACGAGATAGATTTTAAGCTTCTTTTACCTTTTCTCCGTTCCGTCCTTCCAAACTTTCCTTTTCTTATAAGTTAAGCCTTTTTTTATACTGTTGTGTAGCACATCACGTCATAACCATTTAACAAAAGTTGCACAAGATTTCCTTTCCAAGTCACATAAGCTGTAAAAACACGTTTTTTTTCTTCAAATACTGCAGTCGACTTAACAGAAAATACTTGACACAAGAAAACAATTTTTTTGTTGTGCTTTCCCTTGAAGTAGTCCTTATTGCCTTGGGTTTTAAAAGAAAACCTAGAGCAATGCAGTAATGCCAGATGCTCCACGTAAAAAAAACCGTCAAGGCTTAAACTTCTTTTTGTGAAAATAAAACCACGGAGGAAACGGAGGTGATTGCAACTAGTTCCATAATAACATGACATCATAACAGTTATTGCTTTTTCGCTGCACTGCATTTACAATTAATGTGGTTGTGGCGCATTCCGCCGTGCTTTTCACATGATGAAACTAATCCCTTCTTTGACAGGCCGAAAATTCACTTAAAATGTCCATGAATAGCCAGGAATTACTGAAGACATGTTTTCCTTTTTAAGTTCAATACAACCTCAGCTTTCTCCGTGAAGTGGGCTCAACGGACGAGCAAAAATGAAAGGAATCTGGACGATGGTTTTTTTTTCTTCCATTTCTATTCAGCACACATTTTCTTTTCAATCCTTTCCCTTGCGGTTTTTATATCTTGGTTTATTTAAATTTAAAAGGGAAAACATGTCCGGGTTTTTGGTTTCCTTCTCGCATACCATTTACCCTTCCAGTTTCCTCTTTTAAGATGTTATTTCTCGAATTAAAACACGTGCGGAATTAACTGCTTCATAATACGGAAATAGGAAACGATTTTTCAGATTACTTCTCTTATTTCGCATCTCAACTGTCTGAAAATTAACGGTTCATTTGCGTTGCCAGATTGCGGACATTTTCTGGCCGCATTTTTTTCTCTTTCAGTGGTTCCATGGTTGCCGGTTACAGCTTCAATACAGCAATCCGAGTTTCCATCCCTATGTATTTTTGAAAATTGTCTGTATGCAAAATACCGACTCGAATTCGCGGTTTTTTTGTGGTTTAGAAATAAAAACGGAAAAACTCGCACAAAGCATTGTAGCCTTTTCGAATGTTGTTGACATTTTCAGTCGACGTTCTCTTAGCCGACGCGCTTTAGCCGACTTTTCGCATTGTTTTTCTCAAATGCAAACATGCATTACTAAAAATTCGAGTCAATGGTCTTCAAATTTCATACATTGTCCAATTTGAAACAACGCCGTAAATATCAAAAAGCAAAACTCGAATCACCACAAAACTTTTTTTTTATCTACCCTGTACGTTTCTACCCGATTTTTGCTTTCTTTTCCAGTCTTTTTCCTGTCTTTCTCAAGACAATTACAAACTTGAAACTGTTAGAGTAAATTTCACTGGTTTTCAATTTCCTGACCATTTCCAGCAAGCAGCTGCGACCTGGCTTTGTTTACCGGTTGCTGGAAAGAAATCTAATAAGGATGTTTTTTCTTCCAAACTTTTTTTTATTTTAAAAGTTTGCAATAGTTTATCATGCCCTGTTATCTTATACCAGTAAAAAGGTTTACCACGACAAATATATTTTAGTGTGGACTGGAGTGTGCCCTTGTAACCCACCAGGAAAAAGGATTCCTTCCTTGTGCTATTAATAACTTCTATTACTTTGGTAGTCTCATGGTGTCCACGGTTACACCGTTGTGCTGGGTTCATTACAAACACAACTCGGTGGACAAAAGGAACCCGTTTTGCTTGTAGGTTTTTTTTATCGGTCGGTTGGTTTACGTACAATAGATGGCTTGGCACAGTGCACAAACTGTTTCCCTTTGATTTCGCTGAGTCAGAGAAGTAATTGTCGTAAAAATGAAATTTATTAAGTTCGTTTATATTCCACTGGAGGCTCGTATATTTTCCTCTTTATGTTCTATTTTATTACTTTCCCGTCAACAAACTCCAGAAAATCATTTAGTAGCAAATATTATTTATTGAAAACCAAGGTGCACTGAAAAGGAACCCAGTTGCATTTGCTTTCTGTGTTAAACCCAGCACCATTTTTACTAGATTCTATCAATTATGGTATTTTGGTGATTTTATGACATTCGTTGTTAGTGCACTTAAACAAAGCTTTCTCTCCCAATGACACATCACAGCTAAATCATTCCCTTTTTTATGCTAAATACATAAAAAATGATCAGTTTGATTCACCCACGTGGATGTATCTTCCTATTTTCTCATTCAAATATGGCCTTGGCCAGTTACTACCAAAGTAATCACGTTTTTGATTTCTTTAACCCGTCATGGCATTGAACCCCTCAACGATATCTTCAAAACAAAATCAGGTTTTCGCAACCTCAACTCTCCAATCTAAGAAAAAAACTCTCAAGGACCAACCGCAGTGAATCTAAATAATTGGCCGAGCTTTATCTTTTTTGCCAAAAGAGTATGCAGAATCAAATTATGATTGACTGAAAAAGTGCACTTTGCAATTTATATGAACCTACACGCTCACTAGCTCAAAATCTTCAAGTTTATAAGTTGTGCACACAAAAATTTTATAGCTTTTTATGGGCTCGGTCCATCCTTAATCATTAGCCATTCATCATATTCTTTAATACTCTCTCTTCTAAGACAAGTGGCCCTGCAGAAAACACTAACCAAGCAATAAAACCCATATCCTTTAACAATTCATTTGCGCAGTCAATTACAAGTTTGAAGTTACAAGCTTCTAAGAAAACCGCCTGCAGCAACACTATCAGTATGCGCCACACCATCAAAAACTTAATATTTGCTATGTTAATGTTTGATTTATGATGTTGACTGACTGATGGTCTTCTCTTCTAAAAATCGTAAGCTTTGACAATACTAATTACTTTCTTTTGTTTATGTTCACACACTAATATCATATATCACACGTTTTCAGCCCGATCATGACCGATAAGGAGGTGACAGACGTGCGAAACCGTTAAGTGTGTTTTTCGTCTGGTAGATGATGTGCGCCCGGCCTAGTAACCTCCAAAAAATGGCGGTGGATAATGCACAATAGTACAATATTGTTTTTATACACTTTTACAGGTTAAAGACCTTTTTTCTGAATGTTATGATTCAACAACTTACGTAGCTTGTCATTCCGATACAGTTATTACCTATCGTGAAAATTGATATTCTATTGAAAAACACAAAACCAGTTTGGATATTTTGGCGTAGGTGCATAAAAATTGCGTCGAGGTCCTTGTCTGATACCACAAAAGACAAGCTTCAAACATGTAATCAAACATAACACACAGACCGGATTTTCATGAGTTCACCAGGTGTATATAAAAATTTCACGTGTAAAGTTTGAAAGGAAAAAAAAATCAACTTTCGCTTTTAATTCGCAGTTGACGAAACAAGATTTTTTTTTGTAAAAAGGAAAGTGAAGTAATCAAAATGTTTTGACTTACGATGATGCCTGGCCGACAAAGGCTGATGATGAAATAACAAGATTTTTTTTTTGTAAAAAGGAAAGTGAAGTAATCAAAATGTTTTGACTTACGATGATGCCTGGCCGACAAAGGCTGATGATGAAATTGTGGCACCCGGCTGCTCGCACTCATGTCCAGACTCTCATGAAATCTGAGCCTTCGTGAGGCTCTACTTGTAGGCCGCTGAAAGTTTTGCAGCATGAGTGGTCCTTGAATAGGTTGATAGTATAAAAGGGAAGGAGCCCTTGGTCTTCTTATATACATTGGCCATGGACGCTGTCTTATTCTGAATTGACGCTCTATTAATGGAGGACCTCTGGATCTGGACATGAGCATGTGGGGCATTCTGGGTGTGACAGGTCGATGTTTTCTCACATAACGACGAAAGATTCCCCCAACTGAGAGTTGAATACAAAGGGAGAAGAAAACGAAAGTGAAAATGACGAATAGCTTCATCTTGATTTTCTGTAAAAACTGGTCTCCTCTTCAAAAAAAGTTGTTTCCGTTTTGGCTCTAGGCTTGGCTTTGGCTCAAGCCGCACCGTGCAAAAACCGTTCTCCGTGTGAAAGGATGCTCACAGGTCACTATAACATTGAAAAGAAAATAAAAAACTTGAAATTCCACACTTTGGGTCAATGTCACAAACGCGAGAAGAAAAAAACTTTCCCTCTAACCAATATGAGAAACACCTCCACACACAACACTCACATGATGCCATTACCAACAAGGATTCTCAAACAGTGATTTTAACGGATGCTGTGTAGGTATGTGACAAACGAAGAATGATCTGTGTGGTTGTGTGAGGTTGGCTACTGGTAACCATGCAATTTTTTGCAAACAATTGACAAGCTATCCCCGGGCCAGCTACCAAAAAGCGTTTTTTTATTGTTAGCATGACGTATAAAAAGGTTTATCGCTAGAAATAATCATCTTGCTAGAAACAAGTTCGCTAATGCATCTTTAAAGGATGCAACACGCGTATTTGACTCTGCACGCTTTTGACCATTTAAATGAAAAATGCAGGAATGCATAAAAATCTAAATAAAAATGCATCCAAGCTCACGTCTCAATTTTAGCCACAACCTTAACAAAAACTAATATCAAATGATAAGATGTTTACATACGTAATATTTGTTATATGAAAAACCTGCTGGTTTCTCATTTAATTTTATCTAACGCTTTTGCAGAAGAAAATATTTGCAAAGAAAGTTTTTAACTGATGCATTCAAATTGCACTTTGTACGTGTGTGCGACTTATCGATTTTTTTTCGGATTTCTCATTATCCCTATTTTTTGTCAACTGCAGTAAAAAATTGTTGTTATGCACAAACTCATATGATTATGACAAGCTTTGCTGGGCACAATTAAATTAAATTCAGCAGGGGTTGATTCTATATATAATTCCATGTTGTTTCTCACCTGTGCATCAACGTGTTTTGAAACGTTCAACGTGCTTATGCACGCATGTTGCTTCCCATGACAAAGTATTATAATCTAATCTGAAAAGTGTGCTGTACTAATTTTATGAGAAATTCACACTTGTTTTCTTTTAACGATCAAACAAAAATATAGTTGTTTAGGTCATGTTTTCTATAATCATTAGTATGAAGCATAAAGATTCCTATGAAAATCAACATGTCAAAAGAATCCCTTGATTATGTTGTCTTTCACACTGTCGGTTTTTTTCTCATCCTGCCAAATTACTTGAGCTTCATCTCGATGATCGTCTTTGAAGATGCTGTTTAAAAAACAAGGAACATGATCGTCTTTTTTATTTCATGGTCTTGTAAAAGTAGTGCTGCAAATAGCTTGCGGCCAAGAATAATTTTGGCTTGGGATAACCACAATGGCTACAAAAAACACTGTGTTACAGCATACAACCTTATAGCAACTGTCATTATTCCACCGTCCATTACAAGTTTATTATAACACTTTTCCGCGTCAGATACATTAGCTACGGTCCATTTGCTAAATTCAATCTATTTTCTTATTTCTCGGACCTCCATTGCTCTATCTTAGTCAACATGCTAAAGCCTAGTCATCCCAAGGGGACAGCTAATATCACTATTTGCGACAAAGACACAGCCAAGAACGATTTTTTTTTTGTTAATGGTGATGACCCCATTATTGGCAATCATAAAAAATAATCCGCTTTTGCTACATTTGTTCTTACAAGCTATTTTCTCAAGAACCAAACCTAACAGGATAAAAAAAAATCATTTCTTATGGTCACGTTGATTATTATTCGTTTTGCACTGTTGCTGCGTTCATCGTCTGTAGAAAATGAAACCCAATTGTGACAATCTTCTCTCGGTGATCTCCACTTTTGTCGGGTAGATCAGCGAAAAATAATGTGAAGTCATGATTACCATCACGCGGAAGAAACTGCATGATATTATTGGGTCATTACTACATTTCCGTATCAAATGACACGACTATTGCACCAAATGAAGCAGCGATCTCCCTGCAAACTTTCATAGGGAAAGTAATTATTATCTGGGTTCACTATCAAGGCAATTGAAAATCTTCAGAGAAATTGAAAACATGTAATAAACATGAAAAATTATGTACCCATACCTAACTTTACATTCCAGGGAAAACGTGTTTGTTTCCTTCCACGTACACATTTTTGCAAAATACTAAAGAAAATGGGAATTACAGACTGAGAATGTTTATCGTTACATTTTCCTGTAAATGAGTATGTGCATTGGATTCATCACCACAAATATGCAACTGTCTGAAACGACTACTCCATGGAAATTGTTGTACATTACTAGATTGAAGGCTGGAGTCAAAGTAGGAACATGTCTTCAAGTTTTCTTGGAATATTCTGTATATATTTTATACAAAGCTACTCAAACTGAATAGGTTGGTGCAAAATATTTTGTGAAGTGAAAAGTGGAAGATGAAATGCAAAAGTTTTTTCAATGACGACTACTCGGAGTAGTTTTTGCCGATTTTCTGCTTTTATGTTCGTCTGCCCGCATGCACTCTGCATAATTCAGTAGAAGTTCCTTTTTTAGCCAATTTGGGCTGCCTATTTTAGTGGAGTATATTAGAAAAGAAGGAAATCTATTGTGACAATTTAATTCAACATCTTATCACTAAACAGCCAATTGGTTTTGGAGTCTTGTTCGGCTACTTTTTGTTATTGGCTCTCTTTAGTGAGGATGTATTATTTAAACAAACATTTTTCCTGGCTTCATTCATTTTCATTCTTTGAATAGTTCATTCCTCACACTTCCTTTGTCGTTTTCTACCCTCTTTCAAGAGGGAAAAGCTAGAGTGAAAATAAATTTCTTATTTGCATAATAAATACATACAGAGACAAACTCCAGAGGGTATATTTTTGGAGGGTTTTCTTCTATCGTTGTTCCGCTCCTCTTTTATGTCACTTGGAGGAAACAAGAAGGAAGCCCACTCAAACAAACAAAAACGATAACAGCTCGCAGGAATAAAGATACGCGAAAAAGGAAGACGCTCGCTCAATGACACTTTACATCAGCCTTTTGCTCCTTGTTTGAAGTTTTTTTTCAACAAAAGAGTTTCCCTGTGTAACTATTCTGTGTAAGATGCTCTAAATTGCCTTTGAATAAATAAATGTCTATTGTTATTTTGGAATGATAATATCTATCGTGGTGAGGCAGAGCGTTCCTTCGGGGGAAAAAGTTGAAAGACCAAGTTGTATAAAATATAATTCATATTACACGCTACGTTTGGTGTGAATTGGCGAAAACCTGTAAAATTTCTATATGATCTTATGCACAAAAACTGAAATATGCAAATGTATCTCAAACTTCAATTGGTGTTTACATTGACACTTTTTTTGCGTGAAAATATTTTTTAGTCAATGCTGAGAATTTTTTTTTGTGGTGATTCTCAAGTAATATGTAAATATAGACGAGCTCACGTTTTAATTAGTGCTAACACTTTCTGACAACTTTTTTCACTTTAATTATTCAAATCGATATGGTTCTCTTTTATGTAAATAATCTTTTTCATGCATTGTCTAATATTAAAATCATTATCGTCATTATTTACCTCGGAGGGCTCTTTAAAAAACCACTTGGCTGGGAAAATATGTTTTTACCCAGAATGAAAACTTATAATCTGAGATTGGCGTTGACATATTTTCCCTATTTGCCTTTCGGGTTAACTCTCCCGTGTAGTTCACACGAAAACAAAAACTATTGCTTTAGCTTTTTCGGAAATGAGGTTTTGTCAAGTTTGTGCAAACACAGCCTACAAAATACATCCCACCGAATGAGAGAGAAAGGTAAATAACAAAAAGGAAAAGCGAGAACATTTTCTAGTACAGCAGTAAAAAAAAATATATAAGCTAAAATTACTATATTTATATTCTAAACCCATCCTCCCTCATTTCCATTTAACTATTGTCGCAGGAAAATGTCAACGTGCAAAATGAATATAAAAAACCCTAGCTACAGTGCGAGAGTCGAAATAACCCTCTTGAAAATTGAATTTGCATAGGATACCACCAGGTACAAGTCAAAAACTTTCCACCGATCCTCCTCCAATTATACATTGGGATGTAAATATTCAATGCGTTTTTCGTTCTATGAATTGCTAGAACCGGGACCTACACCTTCCACTTATATATCTGCCAATGACATGAATATAGCTCTGGCTTTTGTCAGTGTATCAGATCGATTAACAGTCCGCATTGTGGGGAACAAGCCAGTGACATTATTATCCTGGTTTGGCAAGCATCCATTCATAAATAGAAATGTTTCAAAATGAAAGATGAACATCTAGAATTGAATCACAAGTAAAAGAATTGCAAGGTGGAATATAACAGCCAAGTTGTCGGCCAGTTTTCAATTTATCTTGAAAGTAATAGCTGTCAAATTAAAAAGAGATTTAGCACAGGAGCGGTAGGTATTTTTTTCTGTCTGCCCATAAAAAGAACTGATCGTTAATTTATAGCCTTCTATTCATTTGAAAAAAAAGAAAGATTTCCATTTTTGAATGTTATTGCCGTTCTGCTAGTTACAAGAGCTCAAGTCTTTTGTTCAGAAGAACACGTTTCACTAATCGATTTTTTTTCCGCGGCCTAAAATTAGAAAAGACCTGTAATTAAAGTAAACTGCGGGCATGGGTGTATTTGAAACGGAAGAAGCGAAATCTAAATGCGTTTGTCTTCATTAAAAAATACACTCCAGTTATGTTTTTATGTAGCCGTCAAATACTTGGTCGCACACTTTGTTATATTTTCCCATGACAACTCTTTGAACTTTTTGAACATTTGCTGTAGTCCCTATGTAAAGATCCTCTATAAACATTTTTTTATGACTGTTTTTGCATTATGCGCAAATATATCTGCCTCCTGTGTAGTGTCTAATTGTTATTCTCGACAAGATGCGAGTGACACCACCCAACAAGACAACGGCATTGTTTCGTTGATCATCCCCAAGAAATTATTATTAGTATGGCATAAATAATCAAAAGTATTATAATGACCAGGGGAAATGTGACAGAAACAATGAAAGTTTGTTTTTCATGACAATCAAGAGGCCTATGAAGAAAACAGCTGGAAAGCAGGATAATTACAGTTTTAGGTAGATGACAAAGACTTTCTCTTGTGTGGGCTGTTTTCATGTTGAGTTTCATACTTTATGAGTTTTATTACAGTAGAGAAAGTAATTTACAAAAAAAAAGTTTAACTGTAGCACAGTTAAGGAATGAAGTTGTCTACGGAGGTAGAAAGCTTATGTTTTTGGAGGGATTAGCGATAAAGAAAATTGCTGTATAAACAATGACAATAAAAAAAAAGTTCTGACATTCTGAGCCGCTTTACTAGGCGTGTACACAACAAAAACAGTGATCATAAGAAGCAACGATAATGAATATTGAAAAGTGTCGCAGAAGAAAACTGTTTTGTAAACCAGGTGTATTTAATATTTTAACAATGGCCAGGTCAAAATAAAGGGCGCCATTGCATCAAAATGGAGTGTGTATTAAAAGTAATTCGCTTAAAAGCCCGAGTTTCCTCAGGGCTTTGCTACTTCCTGTTTTCCGTAGTTTGTGCAAACTGTTGAGAATAAAAAGTATTTATTTTGCATAAGTATACAAAAAAAAAAAAAAAAAAAAAAAAGAATTTTATAATCTTTGAAACTCAGCAACCCTCAGGGGACTTTAGGGCTGATGTGGAAGTTGAGGTATGAAATTGAGTTTTGCAAAACAGAAACTTTTCCCCCAACAAAACTGACGCATAATGTGTGAAAAAATGTTGTTTAAAGGGCTGTAAGGCACAAAAACAAGGTAAATATTTGAAAGGGACGCTCACCAAGGGAATTGGGTTTTCAGAGAAAATAGAAACATGTACCAAAGAGTCAGTACCAAAAATGCAAAAGTACATTTGCATAAAAAGTTATTCGTTGTTAGAGATTTTGTATGGAAAATATTGATTGGAGAGGTTTTGCCTGTTGGGAAATTACAATTCATTGGGTTTTATTAGTGGAAAAGGGTCGTGATTCAGGGAATGGTTTTGTAAAAAAAAAATCCCTACAAAATTCTCATTGAATATTTCCTGGCACATGGCAAACCAGGTAACCATGGAGAAGGAGAATCTGCAGGATTTCATGGCTGGCTTTCTCCAGCACAGTAAAAAATGGTGTTTTTTTACAATGAACATGATAAATGTAACCCAGTCATATACCATGACAACCGAAAGACAGTTAAAGATATTATGCCCAGCGAAGCAAACAGAACGCAACTTGTTTGGAAAATGGAAAAAGTTGCGGAAAAGTCAACATTTACAAAACAAATCCAATAAAATCCGGTTCCACCTAATCCTTATCGTTTGTAATGCATTCCAGCTCGTTTCCTCCTTATATTTCTTCCCTCCAAAGACCACACTATAACGTGTTACCACTTGCAATAGAACAAGACATCAAAAATCTCTGGTATGATAATATATAACTACATGTTTTTTTCTTCTCTGAATCCATTTCCTAGACAAAGTAGCAAGATAAACTATTTTCATCTCATTTTTATTGCATCATGCATATCATCATCATGACCGTAGCGTACAAAACTCCCTGGCTACAAACATCCCTCCAAATCTCCTGTCTTCAATAATTCACAGACAAATACAAGAAAAAAACGACTTCCGTCCTTGTGTACCTTTGAGACGTTTCCCGTCCCAGCTTGTTTTCATGTCGGCTCGCACAAAAGACTAATATTATCTTTTATCTTATGTTATTACATTATCCACAGGAAAAAACCCCGTCAAAGAATATAAAATAGGGAGTAATCAAAATAGCTTTCTTCGCAACTGAGAAAAAACCCCGTCAAAGAATATAAAATACGGAGTAATCAAAATAGCTTTCTTCGCAACTGGAAAATAATACAGAGCTGAAATCCTTCTCGTCATAATTTTTTTGGTAATACAGGAAAACCTGCCCATAAGAACACCCAAATTGAGTGCTTATTGAGTAGGATTCTTATAACCCTATACATCTTACAGGGCAAAAGAGTTCGTGTGCTTATAGCCAGGATATTCTTATACGACTTGTGCTTTTAGGAAGTTTTCACGGTAATACCACACGTTGCGGAACATATCTTGATTGTCGTTAATAGTTCTTTCCCCTGAATGCAACAAGATTCCATTTTGCTAGTATGTTTTGTATAAAATGGTAATGAATAGTTTAACTTTCCGCTGGACGAACGGGGAAAGGTGGCTATTTGCTTCCGAGGAAGTAGAATTATTTTGAGTGCTTTCACAATTGCATTAGGTATGCATAACAAAACAGAATGTATTTTAGCAGAGTAAATGACTAGGAAAATTATACGTTGTGTGCTTTTATACGGTAATTGCATACGACTTGATGAAACTGTAGGAAATATTAATCAATTCTCCATTCTTTGAGCAAAGTTTTACATCAAAGGGCAAAATAAGAACTTAATTTGATTACGATCGCGCTGGCGAGATTTTTGCTTACGATTTTCATGCAGTTTTCAACCAGATTTTTGGAATGGTAGACAAAAATACAATTTAACTAGCTTCGCTTCATTGCACTTTAGATCAGGAGCTTAAAGTTAATTGCCCCTGCAGTTATTTCCGCTGGCTAATTTTAGATTTCCACTCCAGCGAACTTTCGTTACGATTGTTGTCTGTGTTATTGAACAACACTTGTGTTGTTTTTGATTCTTTGAAAAACCACATTAAACGAAGTAATACAAGAAAAACCCTTCTTTCTCCGGAGAAAGTTGAAGTGGCCAAGTAATTATTAAATTACCGCCGTGCTTTCACTTTTTGCACCTAACCCAACCACGTACTTAAACTATTTCCTCGTGTTTAACTTCCTGTCCTTTTAAACTTGAGAATTTATTTTTTCTTTGAAAATGGAAAAAAAAGAAAAACTTTCTTTTCAGAGCACGACAATTTTTCCCAATGGAGGCCTATTAATATTAACGAGTAGATAGTAGATCCAGAATGAATATGACGACTTGGCTTTTTCCAATCGTCTTTCTTCTGGAAAAAAAACTAGAAAGAGAAATATGGCACTGGTGGACGTGCTCATTCATGTAATATATCTAGTATACATAATATATTGCAGAGAATTAAGAAGAGTTTTTTTTTCCTTTGGAAAAGTCTTCGGTAGAAAAACTCAAAAGATTCCTAAAATGTTTGAAAGAGAAGTTCGTCCATGTGAAAGTAAGAAGAATCTAGAAAAGGACAAAAAATATTCCAGCCGTTTTTTCCCTTATTGCTCATGATGGCTGTTTTCAATGTAAACCCTTGCTACTAATAATATTTATGAGTTTAGCTGCCTTAATAAGTGAAAATGCTTGGAAAATATCGGCCGACTTTTTCTATCATACGTCTCCAACTTTTCAAAGGAGAAAATTTTCCAGGCCTCTTACAAAATGGGAATAAAAGAGAAAGCTAGGCTTTGAGTAGCTGAGTGAATAATAAATCCTCGAGAATCAAAGAATTGGCTTCTGTTGAAAATGATGGGAAAAAGACAGGAAAGCCGGCGGGGGGTAAAGAAAACTGGGGAAGTGTTTCCTCACGCACACTCAAAAAGGATAACCGACCAGAGATTTGTCGTTTTGATAGGGGCTGTATAAAGAACCGAAAAACTTTTCTATAATAGAAAAAAAAAAGTTTTTTACCCAACTTTGTTCTTGTTTTTAACTCTTTTTTCACACAAGACATGTATAGAAAAAAAGTGTGGTGGCCAAAGGAGAAGATCAAAAAGTCCAGATGTGTTGTAAAGACTCGTCATCAGGAGGATAATGATGATGACGATGATCAGAATGATGAGGGCTTGATTATTATATAAAAAGAGACCTTTTTATATTTTATATATTCATTGACAATGCAGATATATTTTCTTTTATAGTTAAGCTTCTTCTTATCAGCATCTCCAGTTTCTCATTCATAATGTCTTTGTATTATCATCAGAATCGAAATGGAAACAAAAGGGAAAAGAGCTTTTTCTTTTGAGTGGATAGGAGGATACGGATCATCATCTCTTCAGTATATCACCGAGAAAAGAAAAGCTCTTTTCACTTGGATACTCAAAAACAGCTTTTTATTCTTCTTTTTAAGGAAAAATCTATACAAAAATAGATAAACTATAAGAGATTTAGCGGAATATAGGCTTGCTTTAGTGGAACATAACAGAAAAAGAGAGCTTTTACTAATGTTTGATCGCAAATTCCATGACTAAACTGCACCATTTGTAGGAGAAAATATCGTCATTAAGCTGGTACCATTAAGAGAAAGTCAAGAAAGCAGAAGGATTTCTATCAAAGATGAGCTAAAAATGTATTTTTCCTTCCTAAAGTGAAAGCATTGTAAAAAGTTCAGAATGACTGAATGGTGAAGCTTTTTTTAATGAATTCTCATATCACTTATTTAGTGGAACATAACAGAAAAAGAGAGCTTTTACTAATGTTTGATCGCAAATTCCATGACTAAACTGCACCATTTGTAGTAAAAAAATCGTCATTAAGCTGGTACCATTAAGAGAAAGTCAAGAAAGCAGAAGGATTTTTATCAAAGATGAGCTAAAAATATATTTTTCCTTCCTAAAGTGAAAGCATTGTAAAAAGTTCAGAATGACTGAATGGTGAAGCTTTTTTTAATGAATTCTCATATCACTTGTTCCATTCTCTTGTCAGTTTTTCTCTTGTTGTGCATTTTTAGCCTAAGAAAAATAATAATGGCTTGTAATAATCAAAGCGCAGCTAGTTTCCCATGCTCATTTTTATCCCCAGAAAGAAAGCAAAAAACCCTTCCAGGTTTGTTGTTTGATGGACTGTATCTTTAGCATAGTGTGACACAAGAACAAGAGTGAAAGCCACCGTTGTTCTTGCTTCAAAACTTGATTGTATTTTCACGTCCCTCCGAGCTAATGCAATTTGAATCTTAATGTAACATAATTTTGAGCATAGCAGATGAAATTAGTATAAAACTAGGATCTTCACTGTGGCATAGAATAACTCATATTTTTCGATAGAAAAAAAACCTCAAGACTGAGTCTGCCATATAATAATACTATTTTTTAGAGACAAGTTTCTAGGGGTCCTTCCCCCTCTCTCTCCAGAGATGCTATTATATTTACTCATAAAAGAAGCTTGTTTTCTACTGTTGGTGTAAGTGAAAAATAAATTATTGGAAAAGTTCCCTGGAGCACACAAGTAGTACTTGTGTTTTTCTTGCGAAAAGCATTGCGTATGAGAAACCTTTTGCCAGCATCCAGCACGTTGGGATAAAATATAAAAGAAGAATTTATTACGACTTTCACTTCGTCATCAGGGCACAAACTAAAGCGCGTTGTCTACGGCGTGATATGAACAACATAAAAGTTGCGACACAATGTTAATGATAAAGGAGGAGGGAAAAAGATGGGACATGTCAAACGGCAGATCTTTTCCCCTTTTCATTTGGCATTTTCCAAACAAAAAAAAATCACAAAAGTTTGGGTTCTGGAGATAGATACTCCAGAATGGAGGAGATGCGCTATTTTTATAGCATAACAAGTTTTAAAACAATGAGGATCTCTTCCTCGACGCTCTTCGCGGAGAAAGTTTTGGGATCATAACGAATTGTTGTAATGATGGTGCAAGACGTGACGTTCTCGAGATGCTACCCTAAAAACCAAAAACTCATTTTCCATGTTAGCCGCATTATAAACCAATCATAACCCATTAATTCTTACGCTTCTGAGAAAGCCAGAGGACTTGAGTAATGTATGCATGAGGGAAGATAAAATAAATTATAATGGGATTGGAACGAAAGGAAGGGGAATGGAAACAAGATTAGCATTTTTTTAGTTAAAGTTGATGGGAACAGGAAACACTATGACAGATTGAAAGACGCATAACTCACTAAGTTTTGAACAGTTCAGCAGATGTTTGTGTGATTTTTTATATCATGGATTTAATTACAATGGATGCCTCTGTTTGCGTATATGTAAAAAACACATCAAGCCATAAAAGTTTTATATGAAATTTCTATTTTAAAAGTGTTTTGATTCCACTTCAATGAAAATTTCGCAACGATATTTTAACGATCAATGACTTGAAACACAATATAACATCAAAAACAGGGATATCATGTGTCTGAGCAGGATTATGGCAAAGATCATTTTTTGTCATCGCTCCACTACCTTTCTGGAACAGAAGTCTGTTTTCAATGTGCTGTTTTAATCACTTGATGCCATTTTCCTTTTTATCTTTTTCCTAGAACACATATATATATTTTCTGAGGTTACTCAACCTACTTCATATACCTACTTAACTCAATATATTATTAGGATCCTGCTTTAACTTCACCTCATCATCAAGCTCATCTGTACTTGAGTGTGTGAGCATGCACATGACGACAAAAAAATCCTCATCTTCCACTTTTTATATTTTCCCCGTTTCCTATTTTCCCGTTGTGCACACACACAATCTTCCACTTTTTATATTTTCCCCGTTTCCTATTTCCCCGTTGTGCACACACACTCCGAGATTTTTCTCTTCATGTCGTTCCGGATGGATATTTATGTACACAACCAACATGAAACATTTTCTATCTCTTGACTTGGTGCACTCAACAAGACCATTTCCCTTTTTCCCTTGTTTAACTTTCTTTCGCATAAATCTCATCAAATCTCCGTTCTCTGCAATCAGACTATTTTTTTCCCGAAGAAAATAAAAAAACGGCTGCTCGGAGAAAACTTGAAAGGCACTGATTGTGATGTATGCCGCAACCAAGTGTGGTTTGGTACCTTCCCCGTATTCCGTATTATTTACCAGTTGACCTATCTGTCAAATGAAGCCATCTTGAAGTAGAATGTGAACTATAACATGAGGACGGGAAGAAAATATGACGCGGTATTTTCTCATCTTGGGAGATATTTTTTTCTCATGCATGTTGTATCACATCATGAAACACACAAAAACCGGATGTTCTTGCCCTCTCGACTAAAAATGATGATGACATCGACATGGTTACCATGGAGTGGAGTTCGGTGTGGATGTAAAAGTGAACAAAATTGAAATTGGTTGGTTACTTCCTCTCTGATTCACTTCCAAGAATGTTCACTCGCACGCAACTCGGTTGCTGGGTATTACTCAACCAGAATTTATAAGAAGAACCTTTTCTTATTTTATAAGCACAGACGTTTTTTCTTAGTTCACAAAAGAAAAAATGCTTTTTATGCACAGCCAGCTTGAAGGAGTCACCTGCAAAATGTCTTGAATATTGGCAAGTGCCTGTGTCCCTGTTTGTTACCTCATTTTCATATGCATTCACTAGATTAAAGAGGAGCACTCGGTGTACGACATGAAAAAAAATATGCTCAATAAGTGACTCAAAAGAGGGGAGATTCATTGAAAATCGGTTGTGCAAATGGAAATCGTAACAGAAAACAGGAAACATTTACCACCTGAAGTGAATCTAATTTAATTCAGAAATCAAGTTTCCTCCCTTTTTTTTCCTCCTGTGGGCTCCCCAGGACGGAGAAAGCTGGAGCTGTTACCTGTGAGACGGCAGGGTGGCCTTTCTTTTAGGAAGCCTTGTAGGAGCCTTTTTTTTAGTTCAACTAGGGATCATCATGAATGGCTTCTTAGCCTCTGCAGCAATACATTATGCTCGACTTGCTACTGCCGTTTTCCATTCAAGCGTACATAAAAATTGCCTATTTAAAGTTAATAAGATAGAAAGCATTCAACGCGTTTGTTCCTCCGTTTTATTCCTTTTCTTGCATGAGAAAGGAAATCAGGAGTTTTCAAAGAAAAATAATATATATACCGTCTACACATAAATCTACTCACTACATCTAGTCTTACTTATTTTCGCAAAACCTATAAAGCGATTACTGTGAAATAGACGGAATGCATGTTATAATGTCAAAAGACGAAACAGTTCCTACCACTCCTTTTTCTTAATGTTATTAATGTTGAAGGAGAAAAGCGGTAAAATAAATGTACTCCCATTGTTACATTTTTCCTCGGATGAAAATGTGAAGTTTCATCATTTTCTTTACAAGGAAAAAAATGCAAACACGCTATGGCAAATATTCTGATGGATTCGCCGTTTTTTAAGAGCAGTTTGTGAATCTACTTGAAAATACCGTCTTGCAAACTGTAGAAAAGTAGATCAGTAGCGTAATATCCTGTCCTGCTGACTGTATCCCTGGTATTATTTTTTTCTCATATAAAAACTGCTTGCTACCATCATCTATTCTGTCAGTCAAGTCAATAGCTTGGTGTAAAAGGTAGCCGGATACATATCGGTGCTTTCTACCGCAGAGTATATAAAAAAAGAGCTACTTTAAGTGGAGTCAACCACCAATGGAGAAAAGGACCTAGAGCTGAAGGTTTGAATTTATTAGCCGTTTGCTCCGTATATTTTTTTCTGCAGAAAGTCAACGTGAAAAGGAGGAAATTTGTAATAAAGTTCAGCATGTCATGTTAGAAAGTATAGAAATATATATCCCTATGAAAAAGCCATATAAAATTTTATATGGCCTATTTACGGCTTCGATCTTTTTCGTGGCTCATCTTGTCATCAAAGTCATGAAGTGGCGAAAGGACCTCGAGAAATATATTTACTGTCTAGTTCCATGATTACATAGCCGGCCATCAAACCCGATTGCATTTGCATTTCGGATTACTCTCTTTCACTCAACTATTGACAATTGGGCCACGAAGCTCATGCATTATTTACGCTTTTTTTTATGTGGTCACATAAAAAATTGTGCACGTAACAGCGAAAAGTTTGCAAAGTGATTCTACTCGGTTACTTTCCCCGTTTACTCTCCATTTTCAATTTTATTGCAAATTTACTATTATACTCTGAATATATTTATATGAAAGAGAGAGCTCATTTTTTATACATCTTTCCCGCATCGAGCCCAGAATTTAAAGGATTTTATGAATCTCTTTTTTAATGGCAGTAAAGTGCGCATACTGCAAAAACTTTCTCTGATTTTCTCTTCCAGCTGGACACGTAGCCCCCATTATTCATCCCAAACAGTCACAAGAAGCGTCTAAGCGGTAGGCGTGACACGGCGCTACGCACTAACACCATTCAAAAAAAACCTTACGATATTAGTAAGCTATAGCTCCGCTAAGCTTAAAAAGTACATGAAGGGCTTTTGCAGTCGAAAACACAACCGATGATAGTAATCCTTAAGTACATAAATAGAACCACTCTGCATTCTAGTAAGAAAAAATATAAGAGAAAGTGGAATTCCCAAGAAGCGCTCATGTCCCAGGTTGTCTGATACTCCTTTCCATGACACGCTCCACAACAAACCAGCTGTTGTGGAAATAATAAGACTTCAGTAGCTTTTTTTTAAAAAATCTCAAACTGTCTGGTTCTATGCTATTGTTTTTTAACAGAAAATGTCTAGTCAACCCACGTATATTTTCCATCAAAGGGTTTTCCTATAGTAAACATGGCACACATATTTTCTTGAAAGCTTTTCCATTTCGGGTACTCATGTGGATGTTATAACAATGATGGTGATGACATTTCCAATGGAAGAAAATGGATTGGGACGAGATTCAGTTGTTTTATATGAGCTGTGCGTAATACGAAGTGAACCAAAATTAATATGAAAATAATGAAGTTTTTTTTATATAATGGTTGAGGAAAATTGCAAAATATGTAATATCAGCATAAAATATGCAAGTTTTTTGTTTGCAAAGTTAAATGTTTGTGCTGGTTACGAAAATCACCTAATTTCACTTAAAAAATTGTGCCTAATTGGTTGTATATTTTCAGAAACCATGTTATATTGGTTATGAGAAAGGAATTAATCATCAAAAGGCAAAACTAATCAAAAAGCTTGTTGCGTATAACGTCATTTACAGGGCAACTTGCGGCTATGAGACTTGTTCAAAAACAGCTTTTTCTATAAACCCATCGCACAATTTTACGTCATCCTTGCAAGCTTTCGCATGGTTTTACCTTCTTGTTTATGCGATACGTAACCCTTTCTCTTTCAATTATATTGTTGGCATAATATGAAACGTGATGGGTAATCGTTTGGTTTATGCGCTAAAACATGACATCAACATTAGATACTAGAAAATCATCTTTTCCTCGTGAACTCAACTAACCCAAAGATTTTTTTTGGCTACTGGTGCAATGTAACAAAAACTGCAAGGTTACTATGTTGACCATCAACTGTAAACGACCACAGAACTTTAAAAGCTATCTCGAGAACAATAATCATAAACGACAAATACATGGTCTGTAACCTGTTCATTCAAAAGATGGGATTGTCTGAGGATATCTACAACGGTAGTCGTTTCACTTGCAAGTTTTCGCGTGTGGGGGCAATGCAGTAGATAAAACTTGTTCTTGACTAAAGGTCCTTTTTTTATCATAGTGGCGCTATGTACCTATGTAATATATGGAATTTCATCAGGTTTTAGTGCAAGATCGCGAAAAAAACTTTTGTTACACAGACGTTATTACGTGTAATGCTTGTATAGCTCGTGGGAAATTGAAAGGGAAAGCAACATTTTTATTTGTAGATAACCTTCCTTTAAAAATTCCTAAAACATTAGTAAACATCTGTGGCAAACCTGCAACTAATAGTTTAAATCATGAGGATTTCTTTGAAATATTTGTATTAGTGTCTAGGGCAAAAGAGTTTTTAGGAAATGAAGTAAGAATGAAAATATCACTCTCCGGTCACTTTTGTCAAGTCTCTCATCTTAGTGACATCCAAATGCTTTTTACAATAGAAAAGGGATTTGCTGTTGCATGTCATCATCGTTTTCTGTTGGTGTGTCCCTTGAGTGAGTCTCTAAGTAGCTTTTTTATGTGGCCTTTCTTTTTTCTACCTTTCTTTAAGAAGTTGCACTCGTCGCTCCTTGGGCAATTTTAAAATGGAAATTCTTTTGTTTCTTATGTACTCAAAAGATAAAACATTTTGTCCGGGGAGAAACACTGGAAATGGTCGGTAAGAGATTACTCACCGACATTTCTTTATTTTCCCTGATAGCTTGTTTAAGTTACATAAAAATGTGTCCTTTCCAGCTCACTTTTTCATTGTTATCTCTTTCACTTTAAAATATATACTTTATTGTGGAGAACTTGATGCATGTCAAAAAAAGATGGAGGCACGCACCAGGGGAAAAACTCTTTGGAGCTTTATTGTCAACCTTCAACATTTTCTTCCAACTTTCTTTTTTTCCCACGAACACACCGACGAAAAGTACATGATGTGTTATCCTGCAAAAATGGACATGAAATAAAAAGCTCAACGTGTAGGGGGCGGGCATTTCAGACAACGTGAAAGTACAAATGTATTTTTTTCCTCCATACTCAGGAGTAAAAGTAGCTAGCGTTTTTATAAAAGTCACATTTTTGCTCACAAAAAAAAATCAGAAGGAAGAAGAATAGCAAGAAAAAAAATATATATCCATGTGACAAGACAAACGACGCGACAATAAAAAAAACCTAGTATGCCCGTCCAACAGATATTTAATGACAATAACAAAAACCCATGAAGTGTTTGGTGGTAGTATGTTAGCAGGCGTTTTCGCACAATGTAGCACCATATCTTTACTACAATTACATTGAAAGAACAGTTGTCCTGAGAACGGAAACAGTAACGAAAAACCAGTTGACAGTTGTGATAATAGTAATGGGTTTCCCGGGTAAGGAGCCTTTTTGGCTTCCAGTTTACTTCAACACTACCAACGACCTTTTTTATCACGGCCAAAGAAAAGTTGGGGAAACTTCCGCAAAAACGGATCTAGCGGCACGAAGAAATGAAGATGAATCATTGTAAAAATGTTGGAGACTGATTGGAAAGCTCGTGATAAAAATGAGCGTCGAATTACCTGGTAATTGGGCTTATATGTTAAGACAGCTTGACTTGTCAGTGGAAGATTGTTATATGAAAAGTTTTTCACTATCTTTTTTATATGCCTTAATGCAATAAGCTTTTTATGTCTTTGACCAGTGCACCCAATAAGCAAACAATTATAAAGTTTTAAAAGAAAATTTCTTACCAGTTGCAGTGGAAAACTCCAATATAAAAGAAACAAAACTGAGAACACTTTTTTTTCTCGCTTTGAGCGTCAGCTCCCCTGGCCGCTAATAAAATTCTTGCTACGACGGCAACTCCAGAAAAGTTTCATTGATACGGTTTAATACACACTGACCATAGGAACAAAGAAATTGTCCAGGTTTTGTCTGTTCAAATAGAACTCTTGTTATATTTCTTCGCAGAATTCATCTGATGGAAAAAAAGCAATTTCGGACAGGATTTTCCACTGCCGGTGCACACAGAAAAAAAATGCACTGGAAACTTGAGAAAAACAAGGTAAACAATAAAAAAAGAAGCACTTGAAGATTTTTCGTGTATTTTTCAATCAGTTTTATTGAATAGAGCACTCTGTATAAAACTCTACACAGTTTTATATGAAAAAACTACTAAACACGTTTAACTAACAAGTGTAAAAAAAATAAATATTGTCTGGGGGTAATACAAGAAGAGATACCGGCGAAGGTGAAGTCTCGTGCGTCTCACTCCGTCCGGAGCTGAAAGTGCAATGTGAGGAAAAGGAAGCGGATAGGTTAGTGATGATAGGATTTTTTGGTGTGGATATTTTTTGTGGACTCTCACTCAAGCGTTGCCTATATTTTCACTAGGGATGTCTGCACCCTGTTTTTGGGTATGTACACGCAGGGAAGTTTAAAGCTTTCTTTACTTCCTTTACTAGCCAAAGTGTATTTACCCTGTAAATCACAAAGTCCTTCAAGGTAACATGTACACTGCTTACGTGAATGAGCTACACTTTGATCTACCTGCGAGGTTCTGTTTTACCTCAAAATTATGTGGATATCTGCAGAAAAAATAGTCTGTACTATATAATCATGACAAATCAGGATGTGTTCAAGTTGAATGCATTACAATAGGGTGATGTACGCTGTGGATTGCCAAAAGTGGAGGAAAAATAGTTGCCCTTTCATTCAAGTGCCAAGTAGAGACAGAGAGCGAGTTTTGTGAATGGGTAGAAAATGAAGATGAATAAGTGGTCGGGCAAGTATTATGTTAGTGTGTGATGATGATACAGTCAACGTCTGCTGCAAGTATGTGCAATATCCTTGCAATTTTCAATATTAAAAGTAAAAGTAATGGGATGATGATAAGGATTCAGTAGACAAAGGTGGATATCCTGTGTGTTTTGTAAAGAATACAATAAAAAACAGAATCAATCAGTGACCATATGAAAATTATACATAATATTTGCATATATAGGTGAGGTAGGTGCACTGACACTCAGTTCAATCCAGTCGCAGAGGAAAAAGTTTCTTTAACTGGGCGAAATCGTCGATAAAACTCATTCATTCGGTGGGCAAGAATTGAAAAATTCATCCGGATAATTATAATAATTATTATAGACTTGTGATAAACTCTCTTTCAATGAAAAAAAGAAACTATGCAAAGGTGTTTCAATCTGCCCCAGTTTGGTTAGATGTATTGCTATGTATTTGATATTGATTGATAGTACAAACAAAGCATTATCTTTAGCTGTGTTTATTTTGGTTGACAAGATAAGCTCCCCGTATGGTTTCTATTTTTGGTTGGCTATAGCCAAACACTTTTAGCCGAGGAATTTTGAATTTTATACAATCATTTTGTGTATCTTGCCAAAAAGTAATAAATGGTTTTCCCATTGTCAACAAGCCTGCCCCGGCATTAACCAACAAGTCAATTAAATTGAGTAGAGTAGTAAATAAAGTACCCGCATGTGTACACTTGTCATGTCACTGTAGTAAATAAAGTAAACAAATAGGTGGCTAAGTGAGCTATCAAAAGAGGGAAGGGAAAATAGCTTCACATGTTGGCAACTGCCATTACCCACATCAACATGCAGCCTGGCACTTTCCCAATTTCCCAACAAGTACAGAAAATTGTGAGGGTAATAAAGATTCTTTGCAGGTTTTATTGTCAATTCTGGCGAAAATTGATGCATGTTTCAGTAAGTTGAGTGACTAGCTTGGGTAATTGAATAGGCAGGGAGATATCAAAATGATAATGATGAAGATGCGTGAATGTGAGAGTGAAATGATTTTTTTTTCTTATAAGGATGAACCTGTGTGCTTACAAGTAATGATCAGGTTTTGTAACGTCAGCATTTACTTCGAATGTGGGTAAGTTATACGTAAGCGGACATGTAGGTTCCAATGGTGCTCTTTATTTTCCCAATAGGGTCCTTCCTTTGGTACTACCGCAACACTCCTTAATTATCACTCATAGTGTAAACTACAGTGGAACAAATCATTTTGTAAACCCAGGGGACTGGCCTTAGCCGCATAGTAACACGTGTAATTTAAATCTGTTACAATGTAGCTAAGCCCGGCCCTCTGGCTTTACAAAGTGATTTGTTCCACTGTAGTTGGCCGGAAACGTCATTACGCGCGCCTGTTTTAGTACAAAAATACAGGCCATGTTGATATGAGCGCTTTTCCGAGGGTACTAAAACACACCATTACTTGTTAGTTGCTCCGTGTTGAATTATCACGATCAATCT
>JAAXOA010000410.1:0-24334 GCA_036561885.1 Salina celebensis
GTCGAAGGGAAAGACCACGAAAATGGTCACTCTATATTGTCTTCTTTCTATCATATTATTGTAGCAAAGAACCAGTTCAATAAGAGTTTCTAAGCACTAACAAGTAATGATCCCTTTTAGTCTCATCGATATTGACTTCTAATGTATGAAACTAGATGTAATCGAACCTGCTCTTGACGATGGTGCCCTTCGTTTTCCCAAGTAGGCCTTTCGTTTTCCCTACTGAGCCCTTATTTTCTCCCAAAGGGCAAATATTCCATGAGCATTTCCAGTTATTTTATAAAGCGTATTCTCCACTCCGTTTTTTCAATGCACACTCGTAAAAGTCGACTAGAATATTGTTTTCTTTTCATTTATCGAGATTATTTGTATGCTCGAACCAAGCATTTTTATTCTGATCCGAACCATATGAGAAAGTATCGATTCCAAACATCTTTTATTTTGCATGAACTGTGATGTATCTTGACTTGTGTTGGCTAGTGCAAATTTTTTAGTCGAGCGAAGTCAACGATTTGTCATATTCAAAGTGCTTTGAAATATGATAGCAGTCGTAACATAATTAGAAGCCAGCCTTATTCCTAGGTACCGGGATACCGCATATGAATATATGCTTCTGTATCTCAAAAATAAAGTCCCACTTGGGAAAACGAAGGGCACCATCGTAAAGAGCAGGTTTGATTACATCTAGTTTCATACATTAGAAGTCAATATCGACGAGACTAAAAGGGATCATTACTTGTAAGCAGTAACTCCTTCGCGCAGTGGTCATCTTTACCTCCTCAGTAATTTGTTCAGAATGCGTTCTTCTATGCTGTCATGGAGAAAATACGAAGAAGAGAAAGTTTCGCCAAGTTAAAGAAGAAACATCAGAAAATTTTCTGCGTAAGAACTTGTCAAAAAGATCTTTCATTTCATAAGACAGAGAGAGCAGTGTGAAATGGGTCGCAATGAAAATTGAGCTCACTTCCTCCTCTAACCGGATCTGCTATCTCTTCAATCTTTCCACTGTCTGATACTTCTGCTTTTTCTCAAACAGCGAAACTGTTTATCACTTGCAAAACTCATCTTGAAACTGCACAAGTGAAAGTGGGATATCAACGAATGCCAATAGTTTATAGTTTAATATTAAATTTGTTAAAAGATAGCGTCAAATTGTTCCTAATTAAAGTCTGACACTCCGAACCAAGACAATCAATCAAAGAATCGACTGAAAAGTAGCATTTGCCACTTACGATTAGTTCTCAGTAATCGCTTTTGCTATTTGGTATGCACAACAGGGAAAGTGATCGCGCGTTGCTTCTTCTTTCACATATGTTGTCCCGCGACTTGACTTTCTTGTCCTTATCGTGAATGTAGACTTCTTTTATGACTTGGTCCCATTCTTTCTTTGTGGTTACTTTATTGAAAAAAGTGATGTATGGCTTTTGGTTTTTTCTTCTCCTGCTACTTGAAATTGCATTAACCTTAGGAGGACTCAGCTTCTGGAAACAAGCAGCAGCACTGGTAATATCATCGGAGTATGTATGAAAAGCAGTCCATGATATCATATCATTAGGGTCACTATACGACTGACTCAGCTTGTTTCTGAACGATGCTTGTGGTAACAGAAGGTTGTTACTTTTATACGAGCTTCAAATTATAGTATGCATGAGGATATTTTTGATGAATGATATATATCTGCAAAAGAAAAATCCAATTTTTTATTATTATAATTTAATACATTGCTGGCTTTGACATTATCCTTGAACATTTTATGCTGCCAGAATTTCAGTTAGTTTTGTGACATGCCTTCCATATTTGAATGTCAGTGGACAGACAAACGAAAATGAACGGTCATTTTAAGAGTTCGTCCAGCAGATGTGATATATGAATTCTCACGAAGAATATTTCATGGAGCTTTTTTTGGACGCCTGCATACTTACAGCAGTTGGTATGAATGTCCTGTTGAAGGGTGAACTACTTTTCGTATCTATCTAGATATATCACACTTTATTCGAAGAGAGTTTCAATTTGTGAAACTGGTACTTTTCATGTTTTGTGGTGCAGTCATCAAACGTATTTCACAAAATCACCGGAAATTGCTTCAATGCTGAGAATACTATTAAGTCTCTTCGTTAGTACGACTAGTAACTAAATACTAGAACGGTGTCCATCGTGTATTTTTTTGGAAACTGTTTTCCAGCCCTGTGATTTAATTTTAATGATTGGGCGACTATCCTACGAAACACAAATTGTCACCTCATGCTTCCATGCAGAAATGTTTGCTCGCTGGTGTTTTATGATTAATTATTAGCTTCAATTATTTGCATAACGATTTAGTTCGTTACATCGTAACCATGCTATGGTGTATGGAGTATAAATGAATAAGAGTAAAAATGTGTGCCAGGAAGATAATATTCTACTTTGCAAAATTGTATGGTCGCTCTTTGTTTCCAGATTCTACATTTTTGTTTTCATATTTAAAGCAGCGGAAGATAACAGAAGCATTCGTCAAAAATTGCGTAACTTACGAAGCGTCAATGGACTGTTTTTTCACGACATTGCTATTTTTTATGACTTTCATTCAACCATAATATTTCGCAAGTATTTGAAAAATGTGAGAATACATAAACAAATGTTGAATGCTTGAATATGCTTCTTATAATTCCGCCGTTTGTGCCGCCTTAGTATTGAGTATGTCATACCTCGTTTTTTTACAAAAATTATAATACTTTCTTCATGATTTTTTTAAATTAGTGTTTTGCATCCACAATAGTATTTCAATTATCATTTCATTTCATCAGATACCAAATATGCCTGTAGAATATTTTAGTCTGCACGTGGCGCTTTCTCGTTTGTTTGTTTCTAGTGAAAAATGTTTCCATTGTTCTTTCTCTCATTAGTCATTACTGTTCTAAACCCATATAGACTCTTCCGTCACACCATATTGTACGACATTTAATACACAATAATTACATTACACAGCTTCGAATTACCAAGCTCTCGTGTAATTCACTACGTATTTGTTTTCTCATTGTTATCTGTTGACCGCACACAGGTTATCTGTAGCGGACAAGTTTGTGGTTTTTTTATCCCTTAGCAATTCATCCTTTTATTTGTCCATATTTGGTAAATAATAGGGCGGGGAAAGTCATTGGCCACCAACAATGCGCATTTCATTCAAATTCGCGGAAATAATGCATCCATAACGAGCGTAAAACTTACAATAGTCTGTACATAAATGGCTGCCGGCGATTGATACTTGAATCCAAATCCTAAATACAAAAAGAAGAAATTGGACTTTTGCATAAATGATTTTATAGTCCGATATGGAAGAACTATTAATTATTATTCCTGTTTTGTCCAACCATTCTGTCAGACGCTCACGTGGAGTCATTAATTCATCAAGGGATACTAATGTCTTTTATACTTTTGAAATCAAAAGATTTTACCCTGCTTTAACATATTAAAATTTTGTTTTGTACAAAAAAGGAAACTCATTTGTAATTTATCCTTTTGCATTAGAAAAATCGACTAATGTTTTATTCTCTATATTCGACTTTCAGGTGTACAATTCGTGGCGCTTGTCGCAAAGCTCAAGCCAGCTCACCCAGATGGCTAGCATTTGGCTCCGGCCAAGAATGCATTAGCTTTGAGCGTGCTCAACCGGATCGGCTTCCAATCAATCAAATGGGAACGGTAAGAAAAGACAATTTCACAATATCACAATGACAGTTTGACAGTATTTTTTAGCCGTAATTCATTTCCCTAATAGCTGTGTATAACATAGAGACATTTTCGTATCGGATGAACTCCATCGAGTTTTATGATCGATTAAAGAGAAAAAAATGTCCTCCAAGTTCTTTGAAGATAGAGACTCTGTTTGATTACTTTCTTCGACTATTGCAAAAAAATGTAGAGATCAAAGTATCCTGTGAAAATGGTCACTATCTCGTTTATTGAGTTCAATGAAATAGCTACTCTCAGAGTTTTATTTCTCTCCAGTGACTTGACCGTTGATCCCTCGACTTGATAAGAAATTTTCCCCATTAACTTCTCTGTCGTCGCGTTATAATATTTGTCAGCTATGGGAACCAACTTACGCTCTTACTTTTAGGTAAACATACCTGATCGTAATAGCCACGTTTTCTCCTAAAGGTTCTATATGAGGTCTTAACTCAATGTCATCACCTGCTAAACATTCTGACAAATACATATATGGAATAGACCGTGGTTTTTAGTGTATTGTAGAAGGTTGCATAGATTTCCTTTCTAATAATATGATCAATTATAGTTTTTTTTTCTATTTTTTTGCAAATTGGTAAAATATTCACATTGATGGTTTTCACCGCAGTAAATTCACTGGTTGAATAATGTGACCTCTTTGAATTGAGGCCTTATGAGTCTTTTCGAACTGAACTGGGGTTGTTGTTCAAGTTCAATTAGTAAATTACAGGTTATAGGATGACATAGCGTAATCAAGCGAAGAGTTTCAAACAGGTTTTTAGCTTCATATAAGCGTATTTTATCTCCGACTTTTGTCAGCGTCGAAAAAGAAATAAATTGTAGTTGTCGTCGGCAATGTCGCATTATCCGAAAGGACTTTTCATAATCTTCTTTCTTCTTCAAGGAAACAAAATGACATGGATTTATGTCCTGACAGCACGCATTTCTTCAAAAATTGGTCCATAATTTTTAGTTTTCCTCAAACTGTGTGTCCTTTTCTTGTTTTTTATTTCATTTGTTTGTAGTGATGCAGACGGACATTAATTTTTGTTCAAACGTTGTTATGTCAACTTCTCTCATCACCTAATTTTTTCAAACTCGACGAAAAGGCAACCCATATATAAACGTCAATAGGGAGACAAGTTGGTGAATTATTTGCAATACTGGTTTTTAGCTTAAAAATGAGGAACCACCTGAACTTGAGCATAGCTGGCTGGCTTTTACTGGGTGTTTCCTTCCAAGTTACTTGGCATAATGACAAAAACCGTAGTCTTGTACGATACTAAGCTCGACCCTCACAGATGAAAGAAAATCCCAAAACTTGGAGCAGTATTTGGACCTGTTTTTGCCCATAATTCTGCTCATGATGATGATGAACAGAGCTCAATCGAGCGTTACCAAATGCTGAGATGTGTGTGACAGAGTGAGGAGGCTTTTCGAAGACGCTCAAGTCAAGAGAAATGCTCAGAAAGACAAAGACAAGAGAATCCGAGATTTTTTCGCAGAGGAGAAATATGGCCAATTGTATGTACAATGTACGCGTCTACTCAACCAACCACAGCCATCAATATCGTGCTCAAATGTTGATGACGATCATCATCACTACATCACATCATCCTATAGCATTTTTTATGCTATTAGTCACTGACGACGGTTAAGCTATTGTAGAAGACAGTGAGGGAAGAAGAAAAACTGTGTTATATCATTGTGCCGGTGTCAACACTATTGAAAATGCCGTCGTACCAGTCGGTTCAAACTTTGAAGTTGGGAAAGAAGAGGAATGTGCAGTGAGAGTGGAGAAGCCTCCTAATTTTTCATGAGTTGACGCTCACAAGTGATTGTTGACGTTGACAGTTTCGATTATGCGTGAGAACGTCATATGCATGCATAGCGGTGGCACATGTTTGTGTAAACGTAATAGATAGTTGGACAAAAGGTAAAGAAACAGAATTGGCACAAAAATATCTCCACGCAAGAATTATTTTCACTGAGGCTTTATGGTGTGATGGAAAAGAATGAGTATTGTGTACGCATAGCTGCATTTCAAACTGAAAATCCCTTTTAAGGATTTAACTCTTGAGCGTATTGCAATGCGAAAAGAATCACCACCATACCCGTCGCTTTTCACTAGTAAGAGAAAATTTCCTCGCAAGTTAGTGTGTAATGTATGCAAGTAGAATTTCTTACAAGCACCCTACATAAGTACTTACGACTTGGCTTTTCAAAATGTGTTGGCAGAGCTTTACACCTTTTGTTATTTTCTCCTCCTCTACCACACGTCACGGATAATTGACTAGTACGCTTTTCTTCCGCTATATTTTATTCAGATATGCATTCATAGCTAATGTATTGAAAAATGACACTGGGGACAAGAAGAACTACTGACGCAGACTTTTTATTCAGTTTCGCGACCAAAAAGCGTGCACAAATAAAAATGACAGTGGGTTTCTTATGGCCGCATTGCACAGGAGCTCAAGCAAACAAACAATCTTAATATTTGAGTTACAAAACTACGTAAAGTTATGTCCATTTCACAATGATTACATGCAAATACAAAAAAAAACAATACATACATGTTGTACATGACGGTATGAACTTACGTAGGGAACAAGAGCCATAAAAATAGAAGCGTAACTGATTATCAGAAAAGGACACGTACTCTACACCCCTTCCTTATTTCATTACCCGTAATAAGCAACAAACATGTCATTTACTGCGACCGTCATTCATCGGCGTAACGAGAGAAAGTATGAATTACTTATGTAGTCGAGGTGCTTCAAACGAACACGATTTAGAGGCTTGAGAAAGCAACGGTAACCTTAGGAAGGAAAAGATACGGTTTCTGTGGAAAACATGGCATGGAACTACTTTCGTGGAAATAGTGTTGTTTGCTTGGCGGAGAAAAATTACTAATAGTTCACCGACTTGACGGTCTTTGTCCATAAATGTGGTGTAGTCAATAGCAATTGCTGTATTATTATGATTGCTGTTTCATTACACCCTCACAGACCCATGTTAGATTACTATAAAGCTGAACTTCGCTCAGCAAGTAATGAGATCACTGACTGCGTCTGTCTGTCCGTCTGTGGATGCTTTTCAGGTCGTACCGTTTGACCGATTTCAAATTTGGCAAAAGCAAAGATTTCTATTGGTTTGCAGGTGCTTATATCAACTTTTAACGTACCTGTCAGGCCCCAACTTTCATTAAATATATTTTTTCAAGGCGTGATATATCATTGGAACTCGGATAGTGTTGATCAATGACATGTATTTGAGTTTGCAATACTTTATAACTGAGCAAGAACTGTTCTCATGCAGCTTCGCCTTTAACAGCTTAACAGCTTTTATTTTACTAATCCTGAGACATTAAAATAAAAGACGATAGGGCAATCAGAGGGAAAGAAAACAAGAAAATGAGTTATTCCTTTAATCCATTACCGTTATTACTCCCGGAGTTAGACTGCTGATCTAGTTGGCAAAGAAAATGCTAATATTTCAGAAACAGGCTTGGGGCATTATAAGTAATGACTATCAGGCGATTCAGTATTTGCTTTGCAGAAAGGTACTGACCAACAAGCGCATAGTGTGTAGTATATACTAAAAAGCCACTTAGCTGTGATTTTAACTTTCCACTCGACTTTGTACAACCATGTAATATGTAATATTCTCGTTTTCCCAAACTGGATAATAAGAAAGAAATCGGAAAAGTGGTGTCGTATCAAATTCCAATTCTTCATTGCCTAGCCAACTTTTTTACTACCTTTGACTGGTGTAACGTTTCTCCTTCTTCAAGTAAGTCTACATAAGAATAAAAAAACTCTGTCAAAGGAATTAAGAAAAGGCGGGCATTTCCTTTCACATTTTTTGGTGCATATTCGGAGAGTCCCACTTTAATGGTGTTGCAAGCTAGCAACCAACCCCACAACCTTACATGTATTCCACCCTTCTAATATGTCTGATGACGATGATTCGCCACAAACTGTTGTTATATTTGTCCCTGGGTGTTTAAAGTAAACACTGCACTTAATGCAAGTAAACAATGTCAGGGAATGAAACATGATTCAATTTAACTATGCTTACAAATGATAAGTATTCCATTAACAAAACCATTCACTCATGAAATTTCATGAGTGCATTGGATTTTTTTCTATTTGAAAATTTCAATGTCTATGAATATTGTTATCACACAAAAACAGGCAAACGCATACAAAATCTTTCGCAGATAAATAGTCTACATAATGATTATTAACAGGTATAACAGGACCATAATTCTTCAGTGAGAGGTATTCAAATGTGTAAACTTCTGTGCTACGGTAACAATAATGGCCTCATTTCATACTATTTTCAGCAAAAATGTTTGTTCACCTTCTCCATTCTCGAACGGTTAAATTGTTTTTTTTTTCTCCAAACAATCAATGGAAAGCAAAGCATTTGATGTACTCACTTTCTTCAACTTTTACTTTCACCTCAACATTTCCGCTTGCATTTTACGGGACTCATGTTGAATGATATTTTTCATGAGGCATGCATCCATCCACCTTTTTAAGCCAATCAAATAGGAAAAAGAATGTTTTGAGTAAACAACCATTTTTTTTATCTAGAAGCCAACTAAGGTTTCAAGTTTAGTAGATGACTTACACCGAGACATGGATGAGTAAGGTAGTGGTATTGATAATGGTATGTTTTTTTGAGATATTGCACCGTTTCATTCAAAAAGGCAAATTTTTCAAACGAGCTGTTCAAGTGAAGTGAGTGCGGGGAAAATGAGTGTAAATATTTTGCTTACTTTTCCAGGTTTCTGAACTTAAAATGCATACTTCCAAGTAAAAGAATAAAGAAAGTGTATTTTTGTTTACATTTTTGCTCCTTCGAATAAATAAATAGCGACTAGTAGTTGTATATGCTGCTGTTGGTGCTTTGTTGATGTAAGTAAAAGTGCAGTCTCCACTCAGAGCTTTTGGTGAAGGAGTAGTGGTAGGAGAAACAACAAGAGAGACGATAATAAATCTATCCGGAAAGGAAATCTGTGACAGCAAGTGAATAAATAAAATATGCATTAATCGACGGGGAGGGAAAGAAAAAAAACGTCCCTGTTATGAAAGTGTGTATCCTGGTGTAAAGGAAGAAGTTTATTGACTAACTTGCTTTTGAACCCTGCTCTCACTCTCTCCCTCTTACTTTGTTTGATATTTAACTATTTTTTTTCAAGAAAGCAACCACGGCGCAAATGAAAAGCTCGAATAATGGAATCCAAGTATTCAGAGTGTGCAATGTGTACACACACGTTCCAAAAGCCGTTACCATTGCATTTAATGTGACTACTATCGGTACCTATCTTAATGCACCAGGCGTGCGTGTGGGTGGAAAGTGTAGCTTTTCCGTCACCACCGACACTTTTCAGTGTCATGTTGTTTTTTTACACACATGCCCTGCTCACGGCTGTCACTGAAGTTCTATCAGTGGCTTTAGTAGACAAGAATTATTATTTTTAGGAAGGTGGAAATGATGGTATATGATATGTCTTTTTCCTGGTGTAAAAAGTATTTATAATCTTGTCGTATTTGCAAACCACATTAGATTCATGAATAGTAACGAAAGAATCTGGAAACATGATAGCATTAGGGATAGAAAAATAACAATAGTTACCTGCAACCACACAACTTTTCCCCTGTTAAACAATACTAGTTCAAAAGGCCGTTGAATGTTAATGCTAAACTTTTAATAGGCAACGGTTATTATTACGCGAAAGTGTCACGCACCAGGGCACGAACTATAATGGATATTTTGGATATGTATATTGAAATAGAATAAAAATGCATATTATCAGTACACGTTTATGCATTAGTAAAACTAACTTTCGCATCTGATTTCCTATGTCGAAATAATAATACTTAACAATGTACAGCATGCATAAATATATATATATTTGTAAACGTGACAATCTTAGGCCATTACATGCAGTTTGGTGCGGTTGAAGATTAAACTTTGGTTGTAGTTACAATACAGGTATAGTTTTTAATATGTAGCTGGCATACAATATTGTAATAATACCGACTCCTTGACTACTCACCACCCTTCTATATTTACCTTTTTTCGTAGCAATCATGTTTTTTGTAGTCACTTGTATGGCTGTCAAGTGACATATGGTGGAGAAATGTTTTTTCGGCTTCATCGCTCTTTACTTGATCCGTTGTGTCAGGGTGCGTGTGTGGGGGAGTACTCAAGAATATCTGGTTTCTTCCGATAGTATCAAAGAAACGCGTACACGTGGATGGCACGCAAATAAAACATATTATTGCATTGCACAATAGCATTTGACTTGATACCAATCACATGTTATATAATTTGACCAGCATCTTGCAAGTCTGCCGAAAGACGAAGTGATAGGTATTCACGCACATCAAATAGCTTGTTTGACAAAAAATGTGATAGATATCTGGCTAAAATAATAATATAATCAATTTTAAAGAAATTTTTCAATAAATTTTAATCTGATTGACATCTACATTTAACTTTATACCCATGATGTTGAATATGGTGATGGTGTATTTTTATTACCGAGGATGGGTAATATTTTCGAGTCCACGCGTATTTTGTGTGCGACGTTAAAGTATCCTTTTGTTTTGACATAAGTTATAAGAAATCGTGACATAACATGACAATAACACTTACTAATGTATGTCTATGTATGTATCTTGAAATCCCATTCTAACAATTCAATTCAACTTCCTAGATAAATATTTAAATTTTTCTTCGTAGATGCTCATGACAGTCTCAAAATTAATACTTCATAAAATATCACGTTAAGCCTAATTGTATAATGTATTGGAATAAATTTTCCAGTGAATTTTGGATCAGAGACAAAACTAATTTATATTTCATTTACGTTCCAATTGCTCAACTTAAATATAGGTTCACCTGTTATTTCAGACTTCCTATTTATTATTGTGCCTTCAAAATTTATGTCATCGTGTGCAAAATTTATGCCATCTGACAATATCTGTACGTTAGAATTTATTTTGCCTTTGTCTGATGACAGGTCAGAGGAAGACTACATGATAATGCACTTGGAAGTTGTTATGTCTTCGAGGAAAAATGAGATTATGAGAGAATGAGTAAGCTTAGACAAAGAGAAAGTTGACCGCTTTCGTAATCCATAAACTTCGCTTTCTCCCATTCACAAAATAAGACACATGCCCATACACCGGAAGTGAACGAATTTCGAAACTTTCAAAATTATACGCTATATACATAGGTTACTGTCATATTCACTTATAGTTAGTTTCTTGCATTTATAGTATTTATACCAATGTTCACAACTATTGTAAATCGGAGTATAAATGAGCATTAACAAGTAGGACATATACATACGTAGTAAAGAACAAAGGAAATCTCAGGCATGCGTAAATAATGATATTATCATAGTCAACTTCGTAGATTCATCAGTTTCTTGAAAATGTTTTTTATTCATTGTGATAAGAGAAGTAGTCTACAAGAAAAGACGTTCCTTCTCTTTTCTTTTATTGTTATAAACCACTCTATTGTTTTTCTTTACTTCCGCGATAATATTTTTTTGCTGTTTTCTTAGAAAGGAACGAAAATGTGTTTTCATTCTTTCCAGTTTACCGATGAAAAGTTTTCTGAAGCCTGAGAAAATGTATTTCATTCCGTATCTTAGAAACATAGTCACGTCAGAAAAATAGAACTGTGAAAACAAAAGGTTTTTACATGTTGCATCTATCAAGAAGTTTTATTCATGGAATTGACCCGTTCATGAAACTAAAGTACACATACATCCTGAGTTTTGAGGAGCTTTTTGGGTTTTTTGTTCATCTTGCTCTAAATAACTTTCTCTTGTTCCATATATATTATGTACCTATATATAAACACCACACATCCGTCCTACTTGAGCTGCTTCATTGAAACAATTATGAGTTTTGGAATGTCGGAAATGGTACACCCGGTAATCGGTAAAGTATGACATAAAAGTGAAAATTGTTTGGTAGTTTATAATTGGTTGACTTACTATGACATCGAAATTTTATGGTGTATAGGGCTCATGATTGGCTTTAGGAAGACACAAATACGATCACTATTGGCTATATACGGCACACTTCTGTTCTGTGACCTTTCTAGCTACCACGATCAATGGCAATCTCAAATTACAGCTGTTTCTTTGTAAGCTTCATGTCCTACTCGCAAAATAATATACTTTATCGATTTCCATGAATATATTCCTTGTAATTTTGAATATATTCATTCAACAAAACGAGCTTTAAGATGCTCCGCATCATATTAATTCCTCCAACAATCACACACTTGAGAATGTAACACAACCGACTGTAGCATTGCGTAACAGCGTCATAAAGTCATTAAAGTATAAAGTGTATGTCGTGTCTACATAGAATATAGATTAGTTTTTGGATACATACATACATTAGCAAATATCCATGTCTCTAGGTTCTTTTGAGTGTTTTAGTTTTTCCTTTGATTCCCTTCATGTTACTGTAATGAATCTTGTGCATGCAAACTAGCTCACCTCTCTCTCCACAAGCATCAAACGTGTTTGAAAAAGTCAGTGTTTTAGAGGGAATTTGTATGGGATATGTATGAACAAAGAGAACGGATCAAATCAGACTGCAAATCACGTTTTGGCATGCTGTTGCTACTGTTATATTAATGCTCTTACTTTCTCCACTTTCCTTTCATGCGTTATTTCTTCCTGCTCAAATTTTCTCGGTCGCTCTTTCTTTTGAATACAATCAGCGATGAGGGAAAAAGTGGAATAAGTGAAATATAAATATAATCATTAGTTTTAGGGATGGTACTCAAAGGCAGCATATGTATAAACCGCATTTATAAATACATATTTTGTCGGCATTATCATAGTCTATATTTATTGCTTCGCTTACATTTACCTGTCGCAAGTATGCTATATTGATGTGTATTTTATGAAAAATGCCATGCATTCTCAACATTCGTTTCCCCACGTTTTCAGGTAAATGAATTGCAAACTCCAATGTAGGAATCGGAACAATGTTTGCTTCTATATAGCATACAACGAGGAAGGGGAAAACTCAGGTAGAGATGTGTGTAATCCAAAAAATGTAAAGACACGAAATTACCGTAGCTTAGCCTTCAATTAGCTTTGTGCCGTGGTCAAGATATGCGTGAAAGGGAGCACGAACAGGAGGGACATTTTATGTAGTAATCGTGTGAGCACGGGGACTTGTAATGTATGATGTATGCATGCCTGTTAACACCATGTGTCAGGTAACAACGGTAATTGCATTCTAATATAATAATAAAAGTGCGGCTGGCTTCGTCGATCGTGCCAAAGTGGTCACCTTTATTTTCTCTGAAAGCCAGAGGGGAGAGAAAATGAAAGTTGAAAGTGATGCAATTCCATTTTCACAAGCCCCGGCACTTTACTCGTACATTAAAAGAGATGAAGTAAAACAAAGTCAGTGATACCGTGTGTTTTTTTTTGCTGAAATGTTGTGTTACTCGTCGTGTGACATGTTAATATGGCGAAAAATGTTGAATGACGAATTAACCTTTGAAACGAAATTGTGTTGCGCTGCATGTCCTCTTTGTTTAGAAATGAAGTTGCGAAATATAATTACCATCATTTGCATAAATATAACACAAGTAAATAAATCTTACTCGAACATGCTGCTATTATACAAATATTCCTGTTGACTGCCTCAGAACAAAATTTTTTTTAAATCACCGGAGTTAAAAACGCTACATGCACCAGTTAATATTTTCATGTATTCTAAGAATTTTATTTAATTTTCGTTCCACGAAAAAGTCGAAGTGTGTCATATTCATGCAAATTGTAATCAATGGTTTTGGTTCTTTTTCGGGTTCTTTGTGATAAAATATTCCTTTCGAGAATTGCCATTGGTTTTACTCATGTTTACTGGAAAACTCATCAAAAGAGTAGAACTTCCCTAAACAATTCAACGAAAAAAGGGCTAATGTAGATTATATCAGAAACTGTTTATCGATGCTACCTTCAAACTGTACATACAGTAGTCGCAGTATCTTCCTCTCTTCTCTCATTACCTAATGTAATAGTTATTTGCAGCGTGTGGGCGTGAATTATATAGTCTTGTGTATAACTTATTGATTGGATACCTACCTACATGGATATTTCAAGAGGTTCTTGGAAATGGATACGATATTCTATCAACGATGAAACCTATTGCACTACTGAGAATCTACACAACTGTAGTTTCGGATAAATCTTTATAATGCAGTGTCTAATAATAAGTAATTTGTGATCGGCACTGAAATGTGCCTAAGGTAGAAACGAGAGCAGTAGTGTACTGAAACAAACTGTCATGTCGCGTGTGGTGAACCTGGGCCGTGTCGAATACGAGATTTTTAACCAAATCCGATCCGCCTGCTGGTTTTGGTTGCTGCACTATTGTTCGTTTGATATATTTCATTGAGGAAACTCATTACTCATATTCATTAGGTTAAAACACGGTGTTGGAACATAAATATCCGGTATTTTCGCGTCGTATATTTTGCTCTTGGGCATGGTGTCGGTTGTACCCATCCGGAAATGTCAACTATGTTAGCGTTAACCTTCCTTATGATAGTACTCATGATTTTACAAAATAATATGCACACCAAAATGAATTACCTTGAGGCATTTAGGAACAAGATTTAAGCTTTTGTCCGTTGTTGTAGTAATCGTTAATACCGCTGAGGAATGGAAAAGTGCTCTCTGATTCAATCAGTCAAAGTCCATCTTTTTAGTTACAAGCATTGACATACTTACACAAAGTAAATTGGGTTATGTAGAGCCGCATGTATGTATTAAAATATGTATGTAATTCAGTCAAGTTACCTACAAAAGCAAATTTCCCATTTCCGTGAAAGTAATGTAATAATTTGTAAAGAAATAAAGAGTTGAGCGCATAAATTTCGGCAGTGACGGTCTGAGTAATGGACTCCCAGGTATTATCATCTACGAAAAACTTTTCCATTACAATATTATCGCCGACTTACGCAGTATCGAGATTCATTTCAAGAGATAACTTTAGATATCAAGGCCCCTCTTCTATATGGCAGAAGAAGCGGAGATTTGTTTGCAATTTCTATGCAGAAAATACCACTGTCAACTGTTTGGGTTACACAATACTACCAGAACACCCTTCCGCCTCCTCCAAAAACGTTGTTCATTCAGAAACGCGGTTATTTTATTTTGTGCATTAATGATTTTCACAAAAACACAATGCAAAAGTACTTCAAAATCTATTTGCCGTTAATTTCATCACATAGTTTTTGTTTTAATTAACTTATTCTCTCTGAAGCTGGCTTTCCATAGTTACACTCTCCTCGGTGTTATGAACATGCACCTGGAGGTGGTTTCACGAATATTTTCTTATAAAAAGGCACGTTATGGTACCACCATTGCAGTGCTGTTTGGGTTGACTGGTGGAAAGTCAACATTTTTCTCATGGTATCTTGGGAAAAGGAAAGGAAGGACGTTATTATAAGCAGCGTAAGAACAAGAGGGAAACCACGTAACCAACCCACGCCAAAGTCAAGATTCATCTCAGTTCTATACTGTCTTGCATTTCACATGAGAAGGCAAACATCGTGATTGTATCATGGCAAAATATTTCATTCTCTCTGTTCTCCCTTGAAAACAAAATATTCGCATGCTTTACCTGCAACCATGATCATCTCTTGTGAAAACTTGCTCACTCGCTCTTTTTTCTTGTACTTTTTTGTTGACTTTTCCCATAGGGTGGGTTGGGTTAGAACCACGCTCAAAATCATTAGAAAGGATGTGAACAAACATCTTCGTTTTATATTTTCTCTGAGATTTTCATTATCATACTACAAGCTCAAGCTACTTGATTTCCAATTTTCCCGAAGAAGGTACTTTATAAAATTCCATGTTTCAATGAAAGATTCAACAAGAGACTTACGAATAGAATCAGCATAATTTTATATCGGCAAGTTGACTGTGCCTACCAATTACTCTCTATGGATGAAATTTTATGCATTAAACGTGCATGCTTCGAATTTCAATTGTTACTAATCCTATTAGTTAAGAAAGATATTGGGAACAGCTGAATCAGAAAAATATTGAAACGCGATTCAGGTATTCAAAATGTATACTTAAGTTTCGCATTTACTTATGCAAGTAAATAGTAAAAAAATGGTTTTATGCGGAAAAATTAAGATTATGATTTGTGAAATCTTGTAATTCGGTAAATATTGTTGTATTTAGTTCAACCTGAAAATTATATAATATTTTTTAATATTTCCAATTCATAGATCAAAATGTTTCATAGTTGTATTTGTTTTATTCCAGGTAACTCTCGTGATTAGACCGAATCTTCCAACTGGAGCGAAATACAAGTGTGTGTTTGGGTCTGCACCTCCTATTGATGCTGAAATGAAGCCTCATGGCCTAGAGTGTAAAACTCCTTCGGTGAGCTACCGCCCTGTGATACCTGAGGGTCAAGATCATGTTCAAGTCGATCTGGCAGTGCGATCCTCCGAGACCAATAAAGACTTTGTCAGCCGTTCGTTTTACTACTACAACTGTTCTCATCACACTCGATGTCGTTCATGTGTCAAATCAGCATGGGGCTGTAGTTGGTGCGTTCTTGAGAACCGATGTGTTCATGACACCTCTGTCTGCAATTCCACCTCTGTTATCAGCGGTGAGAAAGTTGGATTGCTTCATATGATGCATCAGGTAAACATTTTTTTTCTTCTCACTTGACAAACACACCAAACAGCTATTTATAAGGTTTAGATTATTAGAGAAAGTACTACACAATACAAACTTGATTTTGGCAATTAGCAGTAAGAGATCATTTAATTGATTGAAGTCAGCAGCAGCAGCTGCATCATTCCTATCCATGATCCAGATGCACTTCGAGATTCCAATCATTTGTGTTACGTGCACCGTTTATTGCTACTCATCTGTCCTTGTCTATTGCATTTTCATTCTATTATATTACCACACCATAACCAGTGCTCAGCCAGCAACAAAAACTTTCTCTGTGCTGTATTTTTTTCGACGCCATTGAGAAAGTACGTGTCCGTGTGGTGGTGTCGGTGCGAAATTGTTGTATATGCTATTTATGTGCCACCTTTTTTTCTCAGTCGTTCTCCTTTTCTTGTTCTTTTTGGCTCGTGCTGCAACGTTCTTTTTCTTCTTCTCTAAACAAGTTAGAAGAGAAAATTCTTTTTGAATCAAAGTCGTATATTTTCTTTACACAAAATACACACACAGAGCAAAAAGGCAAAGACGAAGGGAAAGGAAAACAGAAGGCTGCAGCAGTCAACTATTCTTTTTATTTCTCTACAAGTTTAATGTACATCCTTGTCTATTGAAATAGGTACGTTTAACTTGTACGTGCTTTCAGGCTAAGGAGACGAGCCTAGTCTTACACAGAAGACATGTCCTGAAGATGGTGAAAATAATGTTCTCTCATAGCACAAGTCAAGACCTTTTCTCCTTTCCTATAATAATACGTGTGTAGATGTTCAGTAAATGTGCGCCTTTTGCACCTACTTGCTCTACGTGACAAGTTTGAAATTGAACACACACAAAAATAACTGGTAGAAGAAAAACGGTACTATAAGAGGTCGGCATCGTTATAGTCTTCAACATCAAATAAAATACTATTTAGCTCTATAACCATGACTATACATAGTCAACTTTGTTTAATACAGTTATACAGACCAGTGATATTTGAATTAGTCAGATACATGGCCCTTTGGATGAAAACATGTATAGATTCTTTCTCACATGGCCAGGAATTTGTTGTCAATTCAGTGGACCAGAACTGTGAGCTTCTCTCTAGCTCCATTTGGCGTTTGATTTGGTTGAATGCATTAGTTATACCACAAGATAAAGACGAAGAAAAAACATTTTATTTGTGGAGAAAAATAGCATACTCATTTCTACTCTTACCTTTTCGCCAAGTGCTGCTGCTTTCACCCTTCTCATATGAACCCGCCGCACATAGAAACAGAGTCTGACTTGAGTGTACCACCACTCAAAACGTCATCTAGCCTTCCTTCCAGCTTAAAGATACGGAAACCTGTCTTACCGTTGCTCTGTGTGTATGTGATTTGCTATCTTGGTTATTATTATACGACTCTTATTGCTTTAACTTTCGGAAGAAAGATTGCTGACGGGACTACTCCGTTGTGTTGATTCGTGTGTTGTTTGGTCGACACATGAGAGCTCATGAGTTATGCGGAAATCAGCAAAACGAGATACACGAGCAGAAGTGATCTCAATGGGATATTTGTTTGTTCCGGTTTTGATAGATCATATACATCCATGAAAATAATATTTTCCTAATGCATCTCTCGCAGAGCAAATCAAATATAGCACAAATCTAAGGTTTCACAAATCCTCCATGTTTTCTATCAATTTGGCTTTTCACAAAAGACTTTCTCTTTTCAACTTCTCATGTTTCCCCAAATATGGAGCCCCCTGGGAAAAGTTCTCGTATGTAACTTTTTGAATATTGACATAGTCTACTTAAAAGAGAAATCACGATGGCCCAGCTTACGTGCCGTACTACAAATGGATTTGATAATCTGCTAGTTCCGTTCAGAATTAGTTATGTGGCTCAGCTGGGCAGTGTATATTTGGAGCGAAAGAGTTTGCACATAAAAACGTGCCCTTCCTTGCCGTCCTTCTTCTTTGCTGCTACCATCTTTCAAACTAAATCATTATGAAGTGAGAGAATGTGTAGATTGAAATAAAAATTTATCTTAACAGTTTTCTCCTTACGGCTTTTACTTCCGAAAACCGAAGAAATGTAACTTTTTTTGCCACACGATTACTAGCCAAGCTATAAAAGAAAACATGCAACGCTGAATATCACCAGGCTATGAATTGAAACACAGTGATATATTAAATGTAGTCACCTCTCTATGCACTTTTCTCACTTTAGGTACATGTTTTTTTTCGCGAAAGGGATTTATGTCGGAAGACACTAGACAAAAAAACAATAAATCACGGAAATCCTTTGAGATATTAATGGCTAAGGACACATACGTCTTCTACACGTTTGCACATTTTATTTAATGCTTCCCCTTCTCCTCACGAATAAAAAACCAAATCAACGGAAGTACATGGTAAATCTAACAAGACTATGTCTAAGGTAAACTAGTAAACATAATTCAGTTTAATTGGTCGCTTTATTTTGCATACACACATGATTTCCAGTCCCGTTTCTCCAAGGTTACATCAGTTACATGTATCAGTTTCATGTCTCTAACAAAAGTATTGAGCATAGACAAAAGGAATATCTTGGAAACAAAGAAAGGGAAATCATTATCATCAGTGTATACTCGTTACTATTCTTGTGTTGTCGTTAAAATGCGCTTTTACGTCTTCAGTGACATTTCCTTGAGAAAGAAAAAAAAGCGGAATGGTTTTCAATGACAACGTTTATTTTCATTTCCCCACTCCTGTGTAACTTAGTGTGTAGTTAAATTTTCCTAGGCTTACTCTCCAACAGACTTTCACGCTCTCTCAATAAAATTTTATTAGCTTAGATAGAAATAGTAACGTGATAGTCATGAAAAGTGTTATTATGATATTGGTTTTTTAAGGGAAAAGACTCGTGTAAGCTTTCCTTGTCTTCTTTTTTCAGTCAACTGTTCATTTCTTCACATTTGTTGGAATGAGAGAAACAGTCAAATGAAACTAAATAAAGAGAAACTGACGACGAGAGAATCCTTTTGTCTTCATTTTTATTAGAGTAAATGGAATCTTAGGATCACCATCGTGATCATGATGATCGGTATTTTTGTCTTCTTTTGCACTTCTCCGTCTTCTACACATTTTATTAGATGTGTTACGAGGAACTTGTTGAAGTTTACGACTACCAATTCTTTTACATGTCGGATTGAATCTCTATATAGCAGAAATAACAAGTCATCGCTGCTTTTGCGAAGATGAAAAAATCAAGCAATTCTTTTGAAGTTCATACGAGCAAAGATAGCACCTGCTGCTCAATTCTCATTTCTCAATTTAATATTTTAATTATGGAAAAGCATTGCTGTTTTCAATGCTGTGAAAACTGGCGGCCGCAGAAAGCCTGATTTAGGGTACCGCCGAAGCTATACGTGCATGCGTTGATAGGAAGGATATTTCCATCCCGGCGGCATCCAAACAGTCAAACCTTATCACATCATCAGAGTTTAAAATATTAATAAAATATTTTTCTGTGGTCATCTTACATTTGAATTGGCAGAAGGCACTGATTTCTACTACTAATAAGAAAGTAATGAATGATCGAGCACAATGGAAAATTTCCAGATTCTCTCAAGGAGCACGTACCGTTCGGTGTTTTTTCTCTCAATGTTATTCGCGCAATAAAACGTTGAACATGTCGTAAACAACACTGCATAAAATCACAATCTGCGTAAATGAATGCATTGGAGAAATCCGGTTGTGAATTCTACCGCCGTGGGGGTGGTTGTTTTCAGGCGAAAAAGTAATATAATGAAAGCGACACTGAGAAGCAGTGTGTAGCTTTTATGTTTGGCGACACGCTGTTTTTCAGATTGCAATGCGTGAAGTGCACTGCTTTTCTTTTTCTATAAGCGTTCAACTGTGAACGAGTAATAATATAATAATAATACTGTTCCTCTGAAATGAGAGTATCGGAACACAAAAATTTCCTCGTGTCGCATACATTTATGGTGTCCGTGTTTTGTGTTTTCCACTCAATTCTTGATACCTTTGGGCTTGTTTCGGAAGAATTTTCTCTTTGCGTTTGATGTAGCAATTAATTGACATTTCTGAGAATAGCTTTGCCACCTCCTGTCACATACAGACACTGTGGTTTTCTCGTTAAACCATAAAATGCATCTCACACGGATTACATTACGATATAACACAGTAACTGCAGCTTGAGTAAATATAAAAGTATGGTATTCAAGTTATACTTGAAATATAACCGGAAAAAATCAATATCAACATTACATACATATTATACTGTTATGAACTATGGAATGAAAGTAACATCTTTTCTTTCTTTTATAGAACCCTGCTCAAATGGCCACACACGGCTCTGGTTTCTGTCCTCGATTTCGCAACCCTACAGAACCACTCCTGTTTGCAAACAACGTCCCGAAGAGAATGCGACTGGAGGTGGAGAACCTCCCTCGACAGGTTTGTTGTTTCGTAGTACCTCTTAAATAATAATGAAGTTCCTACTTCCATTCATCCTACATTTCACGGTTTTTTTCTTTCTTGTCAACAGGCCACCCATTCCGATGTGTATTGCATAATTCACATTGAAAATACTAACATCCGTGTTCCAGCAAGAGTGGAAGGAAGCCGGTTCGTCATATGTGATGAAGCAAATGTAAGAGTTTCAGAGTTTCACTCTAAACTAATTCTGTCAGCCCAACATTTCCTCTAACCCACTATGGCACAATTACGCAACCGAAAATAATTTGCTTTTTGTTCAAACATTCGTGTTTCATCTCGATGGAAACAGTTAATACAAAAAAACATCTTATAACATAATATAATATGGTTTTACTTTTACGTATTATCATAACCGAGTATTTTACGTGTCTACAACTTTTCATGTCATTGCAGGGTACACCAAAAATCATAAAACAAATATCAGAGTTAATTTTTTACAATAGTTTTAAAATTTTCATAACAGCTCCTCTCCCTCGTAACTGTTGCCATGCTGAGTCAGGGTTGTAAGTAGGAATAATATTCAAAGAATGTAACATTTAGGTGACAAATTTTTTAGAGGTTGCTGGTTCAAAAATCAATATAGAAAAAGATTCTTGCTGTACATAACATTATGCGTTTCTCCGACAATTTAGGTTGCATCCCAATCCCCGTTCGTCTAAACTCCAAGCACGGTGAATGCATTGTGAAACGACGCCACCCTATTATTATGATCCTCAAAGAGTACCTAAAATTACCACGAACCACCGCCACCCCTCAACTATATTGCCTTCCTTTAGAAACAGTAAAAAATAAAGTAGAGCACATTGGGCTCAAAGATTCTCCTATGGAGTATTCTACTTTTCGAAATACAACTGGTGTTACTCCCGTACAGTGTTTTTTCATCAAAAATAAAGACTGCGTCAAAAGGTTCAAGTTTACAACTGGGGGTTTTCACTTCCTCCTTTTTTGCTGACATTAAGCTCCCATAAAAATGAAAGGAGAATTTTACAGCTTTTTGGTGTCTTGTAGCAACAGTCATGGAGGTGATGGCGTGTTGAGTGAAGAAATAAATGAAACCAGTTTTTTCACTTTCCAAACTAACAATGGTCAAAAGAGTAGTAGCGGGGGAGGAGTAGGAGTCAAAATGAAGTCATGCAAAATCGGTAAAAAATGAGACTGTTCCAGCTAACTAGGGATCCCTTTAAGTGTGTTTTTGGTACAGTCGCATTCCATTACAAGCCTGAGAGGAAGAACAGTGAAACTGAGGCCCTAAAACTTCATATCTATTACATTCGTTTTAAAAGACAATTTAAAAGCTATTTTATTTTCTCTGATTGATAGGTAGTATACATAGAAAATGAGTTTCAAAAAATGACAACGTAACAAAAAAATAGGCACTGCTTACTGCAATAAATGGGTTTTACTGGTTTTCGGAGAGCCCATTTTGTTAGATCATTTTTTATGTATAGTTTTTACAATGTGCTATTCAAGTTTTCTCTTCTGTCGTCTTCCGTTGGCTCTTCTCCATCCATTTCTCTTTTTCTGGTTGTGATCCCATTAAAAGGTCAATTTAATGTTGCCATAAAAATGATTTCCCCTCTAAAATGCAAGTGATGTTTAAAATTTTTATTTGCTTACTCTCACTCTCTCATTCTGTGTATGTTTTATAGCTCGCGTATAAAAGCCAAGTGGGCGAATACGAAGGAAGCGTGACAGTGATCTGGAAGGAGAATCATCACTTGGACACGATGAATTTTACGCTGTACAAATGCGAGATTTTGGGCTCCCACAGAGGTCATCCAGACTGCTCGTTGTGCGTCACTCCTAGCAACGCCAAGTATAAATGTACGTGGTGTGGGGAGCAATGTACATATCGAGAGTCATGTCTCAAATCAGCAGTTTCCAAATGTCCAAAACCTCGTATTGATGTGGTAAGTTNGAGTCATGTCTCAAATCAGCAGTTTCCAAATGTCCAAAACCTCGTATTGATGTGGTAAGTTGACAAAAAACATCTCTTAAAAATATATGTCATTTATAAATTTTTGAGGGGCTTTCACGGGAATGATCAAGCAACAAAACCTCTCGTCTTTTAAAGATTACCATCCTACATCATCGACATGTCAACTTTTAAGACAAACAACCAAATCACGCGTCAACTTTAGAAAAAAACTGCAAAATCATGATGATGGTGAATCACGATGCAAAAATATAAAGCATTTTATAATTCAAGTAGTAAACATCATAAGCAAACATTTTTTATCCTTCAAAGGCCGGTATAACATCAAACACAGACAGTGAAATTGTTAACAAGAGACCATTTACTATTCTATTTCAAAAGTATATTTTTGATATTACCATCTTTAATCCTATTTGGTAACAGACACACCGTTGTCTATGAATTCCACAAGTTAGAAACCGAATCTCATTATAAACAACAAAAATGCATTGTCTGGCATGAACAGTCAACTTGTCTATCATCCACTACCACCGCTACATTGCATTGTTTGCTGTATGTACTTATACGCGTGATTATCATTTTCCCGAAATGAAAACTTTTTGTAACTGATACTCACATTCAGCTCGGTGAGTCAATAAGATGCTATGATGATGCACTGCAAAAAATATCAAACAACAAAAGCAAACACCGGAGTTTATATATTATTTATAAACTGCCTTTGAGAGTTTTTTTTCGTTTTAAATCGTTCGCCTTTGAAATGAAAATCCGTCTGATAGCAATAAAAATGAGATGGATCAAAGAAATAATAGATGAGTTCTGAAAACGAAGAAAAAACAGGAAGAATGGACACTAGATCGTGCATCACTACTAATCTCTTCCGTGAGCTTACTGTCATTACTATTACATTATTCAGGCATCAGGGAACTTTTATTAACTTCACTATTCCCATGAGAGCGCGTGATTCATGCAAAATGGAAATTATATCATCGATCTCATATCATCTTTTCTATCAGTGAAAGATTACAATTAAAAACAATCATTTCAATCTTTGGATAATTGACTTTTGCGCAAATACACTGATATCATTGCATAATAGTGTGCTGAATCTTATGGTTTATTTCATACACAAATGTATGTGTTTCTTCTGAATTTCTTCCCCTCCATCATTTCTTTTAGCTTTTGATAGTGATGTCCCCTCCTTTTGTGAACGGTTCAACAAAAGGACTACCAATATTTTTTTATGCTATTGTTCACAAAGAGAAGTATTTAAGTATATCGTTGAGCTTTGGTACTATAAGTTGGGAAAGAGAGAAAGCAAAATATAGACCTTTGTTCTTTCGAACAATCCATATCAGTGGCGTTGATGGTTTATTTTTTGCGTGTGCGGTAGAGGAGTAACTTTTTTCAATGATGAGTTTGAATGGTCACTCACTCCCATTTTGCTCCTCGATCATCATCGTCAT
>JAAXOA010000411.1:0-24322 GCA_036561885.1 Salina celebensis
CTCCAAGTCGGCCCCTGAATATCCGATTGTCCGCTTGGCTATTTCGGTGAGGAGCGGTTCTTCAGGCTGATCTGATTTTGACCAGCGAGAAGTGTGGATGTTGATTATACTCTTGCGAGCCTCCTCATCTGGATATCCGAAGTAGAGCAACTTGTCAAACCGTCCTGGACGACGAACTGCGGGGTCCACAGCTTCCAGTCGGTTTGTCGATCCAATTACGAGAGTTTCTCCGGGAACAACTGCGTCCATAAGTCCCAGGAAACAAGTGATGACTGCAGCGTAGGCCTCCGTAACTTACATGTGTGCCCTCTCCCTGGATGGACAAAGACCGTCGATTTCGTCAAAGAAAATTACGGAGGGAGCGTCCTTCGTTCCGGCTGCAGTTTCGAAAAGGTTAAGCTACAGAATTCCGTAGGTTTATCTCAGACTGGCCAAACCACGGAGAGAACACGTCGCCACCTTTCCGATAGACAAACTTTATATTTTCGTTCACTTTGGAGAGTTCGTTGACGAGAGCCTTGGCCATGTAAGTTTTTCCAGTTCCTGCAAAAAATCAGAAAAATAAATTGTAAAATACAAAGTAAATTAAAGAAACAAATTAAAATAATTAAAAGAGTCTTTTGCAGTACCTGGGGGTCCATACATGAGCACTCCCATGGGTGGCTGGACTCCCCAGTTCTGAAGCACATCTCCATTGACAAGAGGCAGGATGACGGCTCGTTCTAAAAACGCCTTGTGTTCATCCAATCCGCCGATGCTCTCCATCGTAAATCTTTTGTCTACTGGAGTTGGCTTATCATCATCATCTGATCCTGAATCTGCTGGAACTCCGGGAGGAAGCGGTCTTCGTGGTGGTCGCTTCGGGGGCTTACAAGGTATAGGTCGTTGCGGAGGCAGAGGGTGAGGGCGACCTGGTTTGCAACTTGGGTCGGAGCTGGAGTTGTCCGCAGAACACGCCGGTTGTTGTTGCGAGGGTTGACTAAAATCCACCATTGGCGACTTGTCATTCTCCAGGTCAAAGTCATCGATATCATCTCCCATCCATATTCGTAGGAGAAACACTGCCGGCTGTAGAGACTTGGCCAGCGGAAGAAGCGGGGAGCCTTCATTCTCTTTTTCGTCAACATCCATTCTGAGACTTTCCTCATTAGACATTTTGGATGATCGCTAATAAAAAGCAAAGGTGACAGGTGAGCAATGAAAATAATGAATTTTCTTTCGGAGAGGGAAGAGATAAAATGTTTTATTTTTGGTGGAGTTCCGTTCACAGTGACCATGGTGAATGGTGAAGCTAAAATTCATTTCTATGAAGCCGCAATTGACAATGACAGGCAACATGGACAACAGTTTACATTTTCTAGAAACGGATGGAGTTGAATGAAATTTTAACATTTTATTTCTACCTGGAACAAGGAATTTTAAAAAATCATACATAAGAACAAAATGATAAAAGATTTCATTTTAAAATATCAAAAAGTGTTGAAAACTTAATAGTGAGCAGTTGCGCATGTGTGGCGCTGCCCGGAAACAAAGGTTCGCTGTCCATGATACTTAGATTCTTCGTCATGAATTCATTGGCTGAGTGCATTGCAATGTCTGATACCGCCGCGCGAGAAACGTTTCCAACTATTTTGTATAAATACAAAAATCCCATTAGAAGAAGAATATTAAACACAAATAGTGCAATTATGAATGGCGTCCAGAGTAATGTCTCGCATGTGCATTTACTATCGTTTTCAAGAATTTCTCCAGAAACATATTCCTTGGGCTGGATTTTCCTTTCACTTGCAATTAATCTTTCAAAAACATCCGTTTTCAGTATTTCCGTAATATTGAGATGAAAATTAATCGCGTTTTGGTGATTCCTTGCCGGGGTTGCATTTGGAACAGCCAGAATCGCAGGAATTGCCGAGTAAATTGAGACTTCTGGAGTAAAGTCGTTGCCAGCCGTTGACGAATTACGTTTACAACTGTGTTTGTATGTAACTTTTGAATTGGCCAAGGTTATAACACAACTGCATCTAATTCTAACCAGAGTGGAACCTCGATCGGCTGGTTTCAAGTGATAATTCCGGTCACTGCATGTGACATGTACCCCCGAAGTATTTCCGGTTACGACCAAAGTGTCAGGTGAAATTGGAGTGACAACTGGAACTGTAATGTTTTTTGTAGGAATACATTTGTAGTCGCAATTCGTCCCAATATTCGCAACATTTCCAGATACCAATGCTGTTGCGCATTTGTCAACATTCTTGGCATCAAACATGTCTTCTGATATCTGGCATAATTGGTGTGATTGGCAATCAGTTGAAAACGCCTTTCCAGTCTGAATATGAAAAAGATTCACAGATTTGGTCAGCTGAACCGAGCAAATTTGCCCATCATATTGAAATGGAACTGGTGAAAGTTTAACAAATTTGAAATCACTTTCCTTGTACGTTTTCAACACTGGAACAAGCACCCGAACGACGAATGTCTGACCATATTGGAGGCAATCGGTCAATGGATGTTGGTAATAGTTTTGAATGTGTGAAACAGGGATGGTCAGAGTTATATTTTTCTTGGATGTATTATTTGAAATTGTCTCCAGATAAGTTTGGAAGTCGGAGTGGGCGAGAATAGAGAATGGAATAGCGCCTTGCTTGCAGTACTGTTCAGCTTGTACCCAGCGGTTTCTCTCAGCGTAATATTGGGATAGGGCAATTCCTTGAACTCCAAATGTAAAAAGTTGATACATTGCAGATAGGAAGATATAACTGTTATAATCAGAATTACCCATGAAAGTTTTATCAAAATTTGTTATGTAGCTGGAGTTCAATTGTGTAAGCGATGGCTGCATTGAGTAATTAAACTTTTGGCTTGGTAGGTCAAACCGGGTCAGTACCTCGTCATTGTTACTTTTACAGGTAGACAAAGCCTCCAAATAGTTTGGAAAATTTTGTGGTGTGAAACTACCTTGAGGTGCGAAATGGTGTTGAATTTTACTGCAGAATAACTCGTCAGTTCGGAAATCTACCTTATCTTCAGGGTCAGACTGAATTGAAGCTCCGGTAACAATTGGATTGCTATTGAAGTCAGTGTCTAAGTTCTTCAAAATCGATTCCAGTTCAAATAAAAGTGGGCATTGTTTATACTCTCTTGCATTTTGGTAACTGTTGGCGGTCGTTGGGCAAAGTTTTACATAATCACGGAACCTTACACTGGAACTGGAGCCGCTTGCGGGTAAAGCGTACTCAAAAATAGCAGGGACGTAAGTTTCGTACAAAAGAGGCTTTGGAAGAACTTTCACAATTGCATCAGGAACAATCGCACCCATTCCAGAACGGGATGGAAACAACGGCGAAATTACAGCATCTTCATTCGAAAAACTGACGCTCACACACTGCACGTATATTAAAATTAAAAGTATGATTCCAAACATGTTACAATTGGAGCCCATTTTGATCACAGCGAAAATTGATTAAGAAGCCTCTCTCTCAAGATGGAATATGGAATAGCAATGCTTAGCAAATTCGTTAATGAAATTAAGAATGAAGTCGGGTTTCATTCATTTTGTATCAGATTACGCCCATAGGGCTAAGTGCTTATGACTTATCACACTCATGCTTCCTGTCTTAAGTTTGGGATGATCCATAAAGAACGTCACATGTAATGAACCTTGGGTTATGCGTCTGCGGGGTTCGGTCTTATCGGTTGACCAGATCCGTCCGGTCACATGATGAAGACTGAAGACTTACTCCCTTACAATAATGTTTTCGGGCTGTTCACAACTAACCCAAGCTTCACTCAATGGGAATGGGAAGTTCTTTATGGACGGCCCCTTACGTAAAAAGATCATGAAAAACTGTATCAAATAAGAAGCTTACATCATCACTCAATTTTTGCCATTCTTGCATTTATCATGTTTATTTTATTCAAGAAGAAAAAAATGCATTTTTTATCACGACTAAATCCTCCCACATTTCCAACCATAATTTATCCCAGCGTATCTCCATCAGGCTCAACTCACATGTCTCAAGTCAAAATTCCATGCAAGATGGGATATCGTACAATGACTACAATATTCCAAGCATAGTTTCAGGAACCTTGAAACAAACGCAACAAAATTGCCTGCTTTTCCTGGGCGGATGTTGTTCTACAAACACTAATCAACTATAACAAATTGTGGAGCAATTTTCTTATGTTCTTAGACTTTCTGGGCGGTTGACGTATTTTCATTGTATCATATGTGCAATATGCTGTGGAAAATACGATACATTACTAAAAATATACTTTCAATTAATTAGTGTTTGTTACAGGAATCCTTTCTATTGTCCATAGCTGCACATTTTAAATGGTAGTTAACATATAATAATGCCACAATTTGTACCGTTTTTTCCGTCTAAGGAACTCGACGTTTTACTTTAGATGTGCTCCAAAATACAAAAATGCAGATGAATAAAAGTCTTTGTGAGAATTTACGAAGTTCCAATTCACAGTTCTTATTTGGGCATTGTCACAACTGTGTAGAAACAGACAACTTTTTATAAACACCTGAACAAAATCGTTGCGTATTTTAAAATTCATTTTTTTATTTTTGTTTCACTTTGTCCATTGCATAAATACAAATGTTATAGATTGTTTATATTTGTATGCTCGTAGTAGTGAAAATTTTCTGTTTCAGTATTATTATTATTTTTGTAAGGTTAAATAAATATAGTACCTTAAATATTATGCGAGCTTCTTTTTCTTTTGATTACTTTTTTTTAGAAAAACAAAAGTTTTGTGTGTGTTTCTTTTATCTAAACTTACAGTCTACAACGTTCGCTGTAAAATTATATTTATTAGAAAGTGGCGAGAGAGAGAGAGAAAGAAATTAAAACAACTAAAAATTTGGTTTTTATTTAGCTTCATCCGACTCCCGTTCTGGTAAGCTGAAGCGATGTGAAATTTGTAATGTTTCTCTTAAGCCCTGGAAAGTTTAAAAGAAAAAAATAAAATTAAGTTTTGTTTTTCATCAAAGGGGTCGTCCACAAAGAACGTCACGTGGCGTGAAGCTTGGGTTATTCGGGAACGGCTCGAAGCTTACTCTCATACAATCATTTCTCGGGCTGTTCACAAATAACCCAAGCTTAACTCCATTTGACGTTCTTTATGGACCATCCATAACATACATTTCATATAAAGTTTTTATTGATAGGAAACTCACTTTATTTTCAGCCCACAACCGACTTATCAGCTCTTCTTCCCTTGAAATAGCATCTTCATCCATGCTAATTGCCTTTCGCATGACTAATTTCATTTCATTCATTTTCTCCGTCGCACCTTCCAACGCCTAGAAAAGTTACAAAGTTACATTGTAAGCATTTTATTACTGTAAGAATCAGAGGGGTAACAAGAGACATCTTATTGGAATATGGAACTGTTGAACTATAATTTAAAATTAGACTTACCTTTGTATTTGTGTCCATGCTTTTTAACAATTGCTGGTCATACTTTTGACATTGCATCAGTTTCGACACATGCTGACGGTACTTGGACATTATCAGATCAATCGCATTCTGTTGTTCCTCCAGAGCAATTTTAAGATCCCTATTTTCTTGCTGCAAGTCCATAATATGCTTGTTCTCCTGTTGGATCCCTGCTACTAGCGCCATTCGTGGTCTCTCCGACGCCAGATCGTTTAGCTGCGCAATGTCTTCATTGTACTGTGGACAAGGGGATTCCGGTTCCATTATTTTAAAATTATATTACAAACTTTTCCTAAACACCTTATCGTTTGTTGATTTCTTCAAAATACTTTCACAAGTGGACTGCTCCTCCACGAAACTGAACAAAAACTACTTAAGGATCTTGGTTTGTTGAGAAAGAAATGAAGACCAACATGAGGATTTGCAAAATTGAATGCTGCTCCTTTTTGGTCAATTCAAAAATTTTCACTGTTGTATATTGTACAGGGTTCTTCATTAACATCTCACACGTAAAACGGTTAGACATCAGTGTTTTTCAAGTTTTTACTCGAATATGTAATGTTGAAAAACATCTCACGCTTTACGAGAAATGTTATGATTCGAGTTTCTACAACATGGGGGGGATTTGGGGTGGGTTCGGTTAAATTAGGTTAGGCCCCGCACTCTCTTCTAACACTTCGTAACTCAGAAACCACTGAAATCCATGGAATGATTCGAGTGAGCTTAAATCAAAATCGATTGTCGTTTGACGAACAGATAAAAATATGTTCTTTCGCGTTGTGCAAACTCGAACCGCGAACCTTTTCTCGTAAACATTGAAATGTTTTAGCTATTTATAAATATAACTTGTTCCCGTTTCGAACCGAACATCGCTGCTGATAGTTTTCTAGGTGAGATGTTAATGAAAGTCCCTGTACTTGGTTCTTAAACATTTTATCACTAAAAGCACTGTGCTTACTTGAAGACACGCTTTAAATACGTCCGTATTTAAAAGTTGTATGACGACAATACAAATAGAGAGTGTAGTGAACGCATACCTGTTTCATGGCTTGAACTTCCTGATAGTGGGACTGCAGTTGAGAGACAAGTCCATCAGCAGAGGATTCTTGCTCTCTCAGGCGGTTCGATAGTTTCTTGGCATCGTTGAGGACGTCTTGAATGGTTAGGGCCATTCTGATTTAATTTTTTCCCCTGTAAGGAATAATTTTCGCAATCAGTTTCTAGCAGCTTCAAAAAGGAATCAAGATTGAAATCAGGTTGAGATTTTGTATCAATTACAAGAAAATCAAGGTGATTTTGGGCAGGTGAGAGTTATGTTATAAGAGAAATACATGTATGTAGTTTAATACGACGATGACCAAAGATGATGCGTTGTTTAGGCGTATCGTCATCATTTACGGCAAATGAAAAAAAAGACCTGATTTTTTTTCACCGCAAAAAAAACTGTCTTCGTGCAAAGGCTTGCAATGTTGAATGAAATGGAATTACAAAGACAACGAATGTGTTTCCTTGCGTATAAGTATTTATGTGTTGATTGCAAAGCCGTCTTGGACTGATCATGTTACCCCGAAGCACATTTCCTTATCGATGTAAATAAATAAATAAATATCAGATTACTAATAAGAAATGCTAACCTTTGCTAAAACGAACATTGTAAGAAACATTGTAAAATTTAGGTGCAGGGGAAAGTTCTAAATATATTTTCTCATGTCACATGTCAATAAAACAATAATAATGCTTGAAAACTGTATTTAGCTTATGGTATTAATTTCATACTATTGATATATTTCACTTGACACTTCATTTTAAGTATCCATTGTCATAGGTTTTTGATCCTAGCACATACATGTTACTCATGATATGTAATACTAGACAATAATAGTATCAAGTTACAATTAGGGATTCCAAGTGGGCAGTGGCAGTATAATTTAAACTTACCCGATGGAAGTTGCTGACTAAATTATGGCACAAGTTTTTGATCAAACTTCCAAACAGATTTTTATTTATTTTTTAACACCCCACCCAAAACTTTTCACTTTGGTCGCCCACACTTAAAAAAACTAAATAAAATATTGTGCCTACACTGTATAAAAAGGCTCCTACATAACTTTCCTCACCCTTGCTCCATTTCCTTTTACTGAACCATTTTGTCGAACATAATTAAAAAATGGTCTTCAATCAAAATTTGACCAAAGAGCAAAAGTATTTTCTATCCTGTTTGTGTGTTACTTGCAGGGGAGAGACCAAACTAGACTACTTTTATAGATCTTGCACAGTCCAACCATTGCGCCAAAACCAAGGAGTAAGTCGGCTCACATGTAGTGCGGTTGCAGAATATGAAATAAACCGTGATATGGCCGTTTCGTAAAGGGCTCGTCCGTAAAGAACGTCACGAGGAGTGAAAGGTGGGTTGTTTGAGAACGGTCCGAAAATGAGGGCTCGGTAGTGTGTCTCCATCAGACGCAGGGCCGGACCCGGTCAGCCGAGAGGACTGTAAGGCCCGTGAGGACGAGGCTCGTAGGCGAAGCGGCCGGAGGGAGCAGGCGAGGAGTCTGGAGAGAGAGACACGGCAGCCGGCGTTGGGACGGCCCCGCGTCTTATGGAGACGCACTACCAAGCCCTCATTTTTCGGGCCGTTCACTAAAAACCCACCTTTCACTCCTCGTGACGTTCTTTATGGTTGAATGGTACAATGTTTTGATTTGTTTGCAGTATTTCTAAATATTTTTAAGTTTTATTTCTTCAGTATGAATAATGACATCTTTTGTAATATAATTTCATTCTATTAACTACACACACGGTATGATACACTATTTAAAAGTAAAGTTTTGTATAAGTTATTTCCACGCATAATGAGGAAAATTGTTTACCATTTGTCTATGGTTGCATAATTAATTATATTTTGTACACTATTGTGTAAGCATAACAAATTCACTTGTTACCGGATTTTCTTCTGAAAGAATTACGTATTAGTTTATGGTGCATCCTTTTACGTTAATTGTTTTGTAAGTCTCGATGAGTGGAGGAATTCAAGTCAACTCCGTTTAAAACCTTGTTGTACTGCTGCCGCGAGGATGCATTGGCAGCAGGGGCGCCGCCGTCAGCTTAATTTTCAAGAGGATTGCTGGAATTCTTTGAGTTTGGCGATGAGCTCGGTAGCGTCGTCTTCTGTTTTCACTTTGATGATGATAGGCATTCCTTTCTTGTCGTTGGCAAGGGGGTCGACAGTGGTGACTGTGTTTTTGTTCTTATTCAGGGGGAGACTCTTTTGGAGGAGAATGTTGAGGATGACAGTGCCAAGATTGTTGTCCGCTCGAACTACAGTTTGGTAGCGACCAGACTCCAGTTTCTTGATGTACAGCATTCCGATTCCTTTGTCTTTTGGTTTTCCTTCCACAATTCCAAAGACTTTGCAACTGGAATAGGTAAGCAAAATGAAACCAAAATAAGTCATTAAAAATAAAATAAAACAAGGGATGATCCATAAAGAACGACAAATGAAGTTAAGCTTGGGTAATTTGTGAACGGCCCGAATATGATAGTATGGGAGTAAGACTAGACGGGGAGACGCGGCAGCCGGTGTTGGGGCGGCTCTTACTGACGGCGGGGCTTGACTGTCGACTGTTGGGTTCCGCCCTTTCGGCTGACCAGGTCCGTCCAGTCAACTGATGAAGGCTTACTCCCATACTATCATTTTTCGGACCGTTCCCAAATAACCCAAGTTTTACTCCATGTGACGTTTTTCTCCTAAAGAAACGAATTAATTTTGATGAATTGAATTATTACCGCTTTGAGTAAACAGCGTCGTCCTCCTTCACTTGAACGACTTCCACCTTCGGAGGTTGATCTTCGTCGTCGGCTTCTTCATCGTCATTCTTGGCGTCTGGTTGCGGTGCCGAGTCTGTCGATGGAGTGAGCGAGAGACCTGATGGAGTAGAACTTGGTGTTGGTGGTTTGAAAAAGGAAAAGCCAGTGAATGGAGTAGGTTTTGAGACAGGTGGAGTTGGATTTGAAGGAAGTGATAAAGAACTGGATGGAGTCCCGACAGGGACTGGAGAAGGTTGTGATGGTGGCCGGATTCCGAAAAAGCTTGGAGATGAAACAACTGGTTTTGGAGGTGGAGGAGGGGGTGAGGAGAGGGAAGGTGAAGACATAACTGTAGAGGATGTGACCGGTTGAGAAGCTAAAGCTGGAACTGCTGATTTAATAGAAGTTTCGCTGGAACTTGCTGTAGAAAACGATAAAGGACTGGTGACTACAGGTTTTCCAGAAGTGATTCCAGGCATGATAGATTTTGTATTGAGTGAACTGGCAGTGGCTGGAGAGGCCGGGGCTGGAGACAACGGTTCAGTAAGTTGTTTCTCCAGATCATCAAAGAATTCTCCTAAGGATCGGAAATCCTTCGGGGGAAGGTTAATTCCATTGATTGGACTTGCTCCTTTCCGACTGTTTTCCAAGTGCACGCGGGAATGGTACAAATAGTCCTTCACCAGCGGGACCAGACTGTACGTGGGATTCTTGGAAACTGCGTTCCTCACAGCACTTCTAAATGAAACATTGAGATCCCGCAATGTCTTGGAAAACTCTGAGTTAGCTGACCCATTTCCAGCTCCATCCGAAGTAGTCAGCTGTCCACCCAAACTTTGGATTCGATTTCCAGTAAATGGCGATGTTTTACTCTCCGTCGAAATACCAAATGCCGGCGGAGTTGAAGAAAATCCTGCAGTTGTTAACTTTGGAAATGGTGCAGGAAGTTTGACTGGTGCTGTCGGATAGGAGTAACAATCATCATCCTCCCCGTCACTTTCAGCAGGTCCTGTAGCTTTGCGTTTGGGCATCCTCCGAATACTCCGGTCTCCAGATGAACAAGCTAGTTCCGAACCTTCGGAAACTAACGAGGATCTCTTCACTTTCCCAATTTTGACTTGTAGAGTAGATTGCTTTGTTTACTTCAAGATTCTCCAACTCCTGGTCTGAAAAACAAACCAAACAACTGTTTATGAATACATTTTTTATATATTTTAAATTGTTTCCTTACCTTAGAGCTTATCTTGAGCGAGGCTTGAGTTTGGTCTGCACACGCACCCCCACTCTTCACGACAAAATTGTCTTCTACAAGCAAAGCGCCAAAACGGAGAGGATCATCATGGTCAGGAGTCACACCAGCCTGCAGCCGATACAAAAAACCCATCAAAGTACATAACCTCACTCCTCGCTATTTTTTATTTATCACATATCTACTCTTGCTACCTTCTTCTTCTACACTTTCTATGGCAACTGGCAACAAGCATAGCTACGCGAAACTCTTTGGCGATTTCTTTCGCTACAAAAAAAACCTTCGCGTTTCTACCAATCAGCTGGAACAACCGAGCTGAACGAAACCCGTGTGGTCTTGACCAAAATGTTTAATTCGCGATCAAATACGGACAGACAAGTGAAGACAGTAGATTCCCATTTTGGTTTGTGTTATTATTCCCACATGACAGTGTTGGGAAGTTGAGCTCCAACAGCAAAAGAAAAATCCTGTCTGATGATGTATTCATCATGTGCTAAATCACTCTGATTGACTTAAAGAGGTGGTGTAGTTGACTGGGAAACTCCCAGTTAATTGAAGAGAATTTAGGTGAAGACGTAAAGAACCCAAAGCCACGCTAACGCAATGACTAATTAGTCGGTATGCAAAAGGATTTTGTCATTCAACAGGTGAGTTATTTGGAAATGTTTTGATTGCTGCTAAAAATTGTTTTGTTAAATTGTTTAGTTAGTGTTTCTGTTTATTTTTACAGGACTTCGTGAACGCTGTACTGACGACGAGGTTGACAACTCGACCACAAATGAGAGGGGGTGGAGGCGGAGGACACTGGCAAGATGATTGTCGAAGGAGGCACGAAATACAATGTACGCCTGATTCCACAGACTTGTAATCGGGAGGATGCCATCCGCGAGATTGTCGGGGCTTTGGACCATCTCAGTGCAATAAGTGATGAAATCTTCACTTCCATCAGGACCAGACTGAGCAGTCATCGTAAAACTGTAGAAAGCTTGTCGTCACGGGTGGCAGTTGCTTCAAGTCAAGTTGCCGCACTGAAAGGATCACAGAAAGCCCTCCGAATAATATCCCCAGCAAAGTATCCATGTGAGAGTTCCAGTGAAACTGAAGGTGGATCTAATGGTGTATTTGGATCGTTAATGTTTCCAGCTGTGATGTCGAAGAATGTAAAGGATGTGCCCGTACTAGGCCATGATATTGAGGAAGATGAAGATACCCGGTGTCAAAGGCCGTTTCGGTTTGACACTCCGATAAAACATCCAAACGACTTGCTGTCAGTGTTTCACGTCAAAGAACCGAAAATCACGGACCTTACACAGCTGGATAACATTTCAGACAGTGGACTTGGCAGGCCTCCACGGACTATTCAGAACATGGACTCATTTTTTCTCTTTAACACTGTCGAAAATCCGTAAGTTTAGCTACCTAATTTATGTAAATTCATCTAAGTTGATTTAATAACATATTTTTTATGCTTGTAGGTATTCAAACTACAAGACTACAGAAAGATCCCTCCAAGATCGAAACTATGGGACGTTAAAACCCGCCAGAAAAGGAGAAGAAGTTCACGCGGACACCTGTCCGATCGTTGCAGAACCTGACAAAAAAGCTGATCAAAGTGCTATGGATGACTTTTACTACTCCCCGTCCGCCCTTGAAATTCCAGATATTGATGTACCTGAAAGTCTTCCAGATCTGCCAGGTTATGACTCGTCCATAAAGAACGTCACGGGGAGTGAAGCTTGGGTTATTTGTGAACGGCCCGATAAATAATGGTATGGGAGTAAGTCTACGGCCCAAGCTTCACTCCACGTGACGTTGTTTATGTATCAACTGTTGTCTTTGAACCTATCCTTTTAGATGATTTTTAAAAATGCGTCATGTATTTATAGGGATTGCTGAGAGTTTTGACCTTCCTGATGACTTGTTTGCAACACCCGCGTTTTTTCCGTCAAGTAACTCATCAGTGCGGTCGGTGTCCACGCCCAGTGAACAATCACAGCCTTCTGTGCCGTCCTTTTTGAGTTTTGCGTCAGACAAAAGTGCCGACTTCGCAGGAGTTCATACAAGTACTCCTTCCGATGATGTTCCCAGAGCTCCCCCTAAACTTGAAAGTACGACAGCGTCTTTTCCAAAGATTACTTCGACAGCGGGTCCACCACCTCCGCCGCCTCCTCCACCACCTGTAATACCGAGTGAGAATTCTAGGCAAGAGACAGCTGCAAGCAATGTTTCTGCTGTTAGCAGTGGCGGAGATTTACGATCGTCGCTGATGGCTGCAATTAGGGAAGCTGGAGGAAGCGGAAGAGCCTTACTGAAATCAGCCAAGGATCGGAAGTATGAAGCTAAAAAGAAGAAGCAAGATGACAAAGAAAAGTCCAATGAAACTCAAAGTGGGGGCGATATGATGGCCGACTTGAAGAACACTTTGGCTATGAGAAGAAAAGTAAGCAAAACATAGAAACCTCTACCATATTCCTAAATGGTATCATTATCATTTATACCTTTTACTTATTTTTAGGGTATTTCTGGAATTCAAGATGGACCAAAACGAGGACCCGGTGGGGTTGGTGATATCATGCTTAGCCTTGCCGCAACGATTCCTACACTAGACAGCTCCGTTGAAACGGCTACTGGACCTCATGGGGGATCCGATGACGACGATTGGGACTAAACTCTGCAATTTTTAAGCACTAGGAATAATTATTTAAAGTTTACATGAAACTTACCTCTATTTTGCCAAACATATTGTAACTTATGTGTGTATCAATGAACATACGTCTTATGTTACAACCAGACTGTGATGTTGCATTTGTCAATCCTGCATTTTTTACTAACTTATAAAGACGCAATGTCGATGATGAAAACCCGGAAATTTTCTATTTTAATATAAGCATCATTTCGTAAAATTGGCCAAGTCAATCGTCCTGTTCCAATCCATATATGATATTAACACCATGTGGGTCGTACAAAGTAAATAAAAGTCAATGAAACAGTTCAAGTTTAATTATTATATCGTCATTTATACGTATATCTTATATTTTTGGATTTTTTTAAATTACATACTTTACTTTCACAATCCGTTTTCTACTTTACACAAAATCACAACATTTTTTACGAGATTATTATTTGCTTGATTTTCATAATATTGTTAATACAGGGTCTGTTCATGTGTACATTCTTTTCGTTAGGTTTTTCTGTTTCAATCAGGGTTATGTCAACTATTCACAAAGTTTATTCATTTTTCACAAGGTTTGTTCATGTATTACTAGTCTTATTGCGTTGTCTTTACAATTTTGTTTTTTTACCTACACCAACTACCATTGATTTTCATTAAAGTTTACAATTTATCACGATAATCGGTTTTTAGTGAATGTTACAATGTGAATGCTACATATGTTAATGTACTCATTATTAGGTCAGCCTGTTACAACATGCCTAGCTGGCAAGGATAAGTACTAAAAATGAAACTCTCCTACAAAACAAGTTACCTAAAAACTAAAATAGTATGCATTTTTTTATTATGAATCACAAATCGCTTTCATAAAACAATCCTGGAAAACTGGTAAACATAAAAGATAAACATGTTTTATCATGGCTATGAACAAAAAAAGGTTAGCCAAGATAAAACAATAAAAATTGAAAAATATAACAGCCTTGTGTGCTTCAAATTCACTGACTAGATATGAATTTGAGATTTTCTTTAAATAGTTGGGCACTTGTTAGTATTTATTGAAATGGTACGTATTTTTTTATTCTGCTTTTTGGCTGTTTTCTAAACTCATGTGCGTGTAAAATCCGATCACTCATGTACAGTTATAGAGATCGTAGAATTTATTCACATTATTGTTAGCTAAATGCGTGCCGGCACACAAATTCAGCCGTTTCTTATAACGCCAGGCTTACGACTGTAGGAGCCTTACATATAAATTTAAAAGCTGGGAATATTATGCGTGTTTCATTCATTATGTTTCAAAGCTGCACAGTCTTTGGGTCATCCATAAAGAATGTCACAAAGATTGAAAGTTGGGTTATTTCTAAACGGCGACCGGTGGCTGGCTCGTCGCCTGTATGGTCGACCCGGCCGCCGTCGTTGGGTCGCCTCCACCAGCCGTCGGGGTTCAGCTGTAACCTGTGAGGCTTGGTCATCTCGTCTGACCATGGACCGGCCCGGCGTCTGCTGGAGACCTACTACAATTCCCCTCATTTTTAGGGCCGTTTAGAAATAACCCAACATTCCTCCTCGTGACGTTCTTTATGGATGATCTTTTAACTACTACACGTTTTTATTGCTTTCAGTACCTGTTTAAATGCATTTTAAACGTTGCAGTAGTTCTTGTATGCTTGGATCATTTCCATATCGCGAAGGTAGTGTCTTACAATAGTAGTTACAGGTTTTGGATCTAAATCTGCTACTCCAATTCTAACGCGATGTGATTTCCCGGATAAATCTCCAATGAGTAAATCGGTATTCCGGTAAAAGCAGGCCTCCGAGGGTGGCAGATCCTGTTCCGGAGGAAGCTCCTCCTGATAATTGTTATTTGTAGGGGAAAATGTAACCATTATTGAACAGTCTTTGGCTGTTGCTGCTAACAAGTACATTTCAGCAGCCGACCGTTCTGATGAAGAGAGAGATCTCCATCCTTCAATCTCATCAAGCCACTTCTCACAAGCTAAACAATCTGTACTTGGACACACATCGGAAATTTGGCTCAACTTAGAAATAGTTTCAGTTCCGGAGGTAATTGTGTCTTCCTCTTCGTCTTCCGTGGAGGAAACGTCGAAGCAACCCTCGTAAGACTCAGAATCTGACATTCTCTCTGTTTCAGTGCCACTGTCGACAAAATTATCGAGCTCGTCGCCCGTCAGGATCACTTCAAGTTGTGTAGTTTCGTCATCGGATTCGCTGAGTTTACCGCTGGAAGACATCATTGAAGACATCCATCGACCACGAGGGGGTTTAGGACAGTGGACTGGGCAAATTTTCTGGTAGATTGTGTAAATGGATGTGTCTCCCTTGAGAGCGTGCTTTTGCCTTTCAGCGAGCTTTTGAATTTCTAAAATTCTTGAGAGTATACAGCCGTCAGGTAACGGGGAAGCTTGGCTATTGCAAGGTTCAAAAAAGTCCGGTCCTTGGGTCCCTTCTAGTTCAGACTCACTTTCACTCCTTCCTTTCATGGGTGCTTTCGACATTATTTTCTTGTATAAATCGGAAGCTGACATTTGGTAAAGAAGCGCTCGGATCTGATTTGTAATGCTGTCAAATATATCGCTACTGGTTTGGCACTTGGTTGGAATGTATTTCGGCTTGAGGAGAGCCACGCATAAGAGATAAATAAAACTGTTCAGTGTGCTGAAATCAAAACAACAAGAAATCTTTTTAGACGCTTTAATACGTAGGAATGATCCATAAAGAACGTCACTTTATGGCCGTACGTGACGTACTTTATGGACGACCCCATATTTTCAATGAAAACTTTTTTCAAGCTCGATTAAAAAAGCTTGCCTTGGTGACTCAGAGTCAAGTTGTAAGCTAGAAGTGTCACTACACCCCATCCACTTGTTTAAAACGGTCTCCAGAGATTCATCACTTGTTTCTCCGTAAACAAGTTTTCCATCCTGAAAACAATTAAAACATCAAAAGCACTTAGGATGGGGAAAGCAGTTCCCGAGAAATTCATAATTAATTTGGATGCTTACACAAAACACTCGAAAGTTATTCTGGGGGTTTGCAATCAGAGCTGTCACGCCTTCAATCATCCGATGAGGGTTTCTAAATTACAAAGAAATCATTGAGTCACATGTAAATTGAAAGCTTTATTTAACTCTAACAAATTAAAATCTCAAGTCCTACCCGGAAAACAAGTCCAAAGGACAATAACACGTTCTAGATGCTATTTTTGCTCTTTTCAACTGGAAAGTAAACGAAAAAAACAAATTATGAAGGTCTTTGTTTTCATGTGGGGAAATGTGGGAAATGACTTTTGTGATTTGCACTAACCTTCAAGAATTGGTTCAAGCAGTAGGTACATAAATTTGGCATTGCTCCATCACTATTCCGCATCGAACTAGGCCACCACCCTTGTTTCGGTTTGATTTCCACGCAAACATCAACACTAGCTGTGTGATGTCTATGAATCCTGGCAAAGTCGCAATGAGAAGTAGCGTATGGCACCCGAATCTCTTTGTGGCGTCTGTGTTCTTGTGAAATAACCAACAAAATCAAATTGTCAAGGTCAAAATGTCAGCAACAACGGGTTTTCACACATTCGGGGTAATGTGAGAAAGACTTACCTGGTCTCGACTCGTGAATCATACCGTTCAGTAACGAAATTTGATCTTGGCTCAACTGAACTGCTTTCACTGAGCCTACAAACTCTGGTCCAATTAGTTGGCCGAACACGCGATTGGCAAAGATAACTTCACGCTCCACTTTTCTTCTGTGTTTACTAAAGTCGCTAATTAGCTCTCCTACGTTCACCTTGGAAAGCCGAATTACTCGTTGTTCCTGTAACAAAATAATACGTCTAAAGAACCAATCATTTTTCATAAAGGGCTCGTCCAAAAAGGACGTCACGATGATACATAAAGAACGTAACGAGTGGGTCATTTGTGAACGGCCCGAAAAATGAGTGTTTGGTAGTAGATCTCCTTTAGACGCCGGGCAGTCCTTGGTCAGCAGAGAGGACCAAGCCCCACAGCCGATAGCACTACCAAGCACTCATAGCAGCCCAATCGTGACATTCTTCATGGACGAGCCCTAAATACGCATGAATTAAACAGGAGAAAACTTTTCGCTTACATTTTCCAGTGCAATCACAACGTTCGCGTTTCCTTCTCCCCTGTACTTCCAAGCATGGCTTAAAATGTCCAGAGGCTCTAGGTATGCAGGTCTTTCACAACTCTTCGTTATGTCCTTAATCACCTGCGAAATTAAAATTGACACTGAACTTAGCACAAACTCGTCTTCCTCTTTCGCTTCCATGCGTTTACACGTTTTTCTTGGAGAGCACTGAGTAATCATTTTGTATCTTTTTGCAAAATATTTGCACTAATTCTTCTCTGAAGAACCTTTCTATAGACCTATTACGAGTCCACTAACCACTTAAAACCTATTATAGTAATTAACTATTTTACTCAAGGTTGTCTACAGACAATGTTGCAAAAAAACTACAAAATTAAATCGTTCCTCTAAAAATAATGATTTTTTTCTTTTCATGAAAGAAACTCTGAAGCGTTTTTGTTTTCTTCACTTGAAGGCAGATGAGGTGTAGATGAGAGTGGCGGAACAAAGACTGAGATTGGGAAACGGCTTCCTTTATATAGTCATACTCAGTCTAAACACTCTCCTCGTCTAAACTATGGCCAAATATTGTATTTAGCTCTGTATTTTTGTCATCCTTTGGAGAGATGTTTGCATGCAGTTATGTTTAAACGATGAATGCAATGCAAGCATGACGACATTATAGTCATCATCATTATGTTCCGCAAAAAAACGTTGATTAGCTGTTACAGTTTAATAATGAGCCTATAATATGTTGAGTCCCAAAAAAGTGTGCCGACACTGGCTGATTAAGTAATCATACATCTTAAGGATGTATTTGTTTGTATACAAAACAATATTAAATCTGATTAGTTCCCCTAAATATAGTATTCCTAAGGGATGATCCATAAAGAACGTCTAGTGGAGTGAAATTTGGGTTGACCAGGTCCGACCAGTCTCCTGATGAAGACTTACTCCCATACAATAATTTTTCGGTCCACTCCCAAATAACCCAAGCTTCACTCCACGTGACGTTCTTTATAGACGACAGCTAAATATCGAAGACTATTTTGAAGCAGGAGGACATGTGACAAAAAAAAAACGTGGTTTAATTTTATTGCATGAGAATACTCACATAATAAAGTTGTTAAAAATTGCACCGGTCGGTCAGCTTGCAGATATTTTTACGCGAAAACTAACGGAAAAATTCATCATAAAAAATGAGTATTTTTAGTTGTGAGAAACGGTCGTAAAAAGACGTTTTTTATTGAGATCTAGACTTGTTAATGTATGAAGTTTTATATACTTTTAAAATAGTATTCTTACACAACTCCATTACACGTGCAATTTCCAATTACGTAATTAACGAGAAGAATATAAAGGTCAACAAATGTGTTTTCTCTCTGGAAGAAACTGACCAATTATAAAATCCCTTGCAAAGCGATATTTATTATTTTTGGACAGTGGCAGTGAACTTGGCAAGGGTTTATTGATCTTTACATTTGCGAGGGTAAAACTAAATACGAGAGGGAACTCTGTTTAAGAAAGAACAGTGATAAGATTTACTTGTGAATAATAATAGGGGAAAATGTTGCCATGGATACTGCAAATGAGCATTGTCTTATAGCCACAATAACAAAGTTTCATACAGACAGGAATCACACGCGTGCAATATTTTTAGGATAATATTCCCTTTAGATCAATCTCTAGGCGAATCTTGTACGTGGATCTAGATATGAAGTAGACAGAAGATAAATTGAGATTCATTTAAGATTTAGGGATAATCCATAAAGTAAGTCACGTTGATTGAAAGGTATGTTATTTGTGAAAGGCCCTTCAAATGATTGTATGGGAGTAAGTCTTCATCATGAGACTGGACTGACCTGGTCAGCCGGGAGGACTGAGCCTCACAGGTGACAGCCGATTCCTGACGGCTGGCAGGGACGAGCCAACGACGACGGCCGGGCTCGTCTGTCACCGACTGTCTGTCTCGACTCACTTTATGGATTACCCCTAATCATTAGTAACAAATGAGTAAGCTTACTCTGAATTTCTTTAAATGGATTGTTTCTAGTAATTGAAGCTTACTAGTCACGTTGCAATCTTTAATTAACAGTTACTACTATGAAAAACAAAATCGGTGGCTAATGATTTTTCAATGAAAAATATAAAATTGCCAAGGCTAAAGGATGTGATACGAAATGGCGTGAGGGATAAAAAAACAGAATGTATGAAGTGACAACAAAACGTGATAAAGTTGTGTTCAAAAATAGCATTCATATTTGGAAGCTTTCATTGATTTTTATTTAAAGAAATTGCATTAAATTGCTACGTGGTTATTTTCCCGTAGGCTTGTCCACAGACAGCGAGGAGTTGGCTTGATTGAAATGCTTGATAGACTAATGGGTGCATAGTGCAATTTTCGCGTCAGGTTTTTTCAAGATTTTCATTCATAAATTTTATGAAGATGACGTTACGTTAGTAATTAAGTTAAGATTACTTGCTAATTGGCTTGTAGCATGATAAAAAGTTTCCTCATGTTATCAGAGTAACTTGCCCTGTGTGTACGTCCAGGCGAGGGACAAAATGGAAGGTGATGTAACGTCAATTTATAACGATGAGGTGAACTGTACCGTCTTTCATAATGTAACAAAGTAATCAAAATCCATGGAAGCTTACTTTTTCCAAGAATGTAAAAATAGGTTAAAATTTTTCCATATAGTCACCACATGTCTTCTATGCTGTTATGTAATGGTTAGATAATTATGCCACCCCAATTTGTATGGGATGATCCATAAATTACTTTACGTTGATTGACAGTTGGGTTATTTGTGACCAACCCGAAACACACTTTATGTACGATCTCTAATCTATGATTTACATAAGTTGATACATAATATGAATTCATACAAAACTCACTTTCTATGGGACATAAAACTTTTGAGGAAGTGGGTGTCACTCCTTTCCCCAATCAGATTACGCTTACACCCGGTGAAAATGTTGACAGATTTGCTAATATCACGATATAATATCCTTAATCATGCTAATATCCATGAGTTGCCTAAATACATAATTTTAAGACAACAACGGTACATGTTTTAAGCGTGTTACGCGCGTTTGTTATTCTTTCTAAGGAAATTTCATATCAATGCAGGCTATCATCTCTAATTCATTTGAATTTTAAAGTTGCTTCTCGCAAAAAGTTTATCCCACATCCCTTTCTGAACACGGTTTTGTTTTGATTGACACCTACTTCTCTTTCCTTTCCGATGTCATAAAAAACCAGGCCGGTTGTAATGAATCCAAATTCTGTTTTAAATCCGAAAGCAAGCTCAGCCATTTCTGAGTTGAGACAATTGATTCATCAGAAAAAAAGAGATAAATAGTAATTTTCTTACATCCAAGTCGAGAGATTTGCATGAGGTAATGGTGGTACACGAGGACATTGACATATCGAATCCTTTCAACCCTCGTCACTAGTATTTTTCAAGGTAATTCAGATTCTTGTTGAGTTGTAAAAAGACGAGTGGTGACGCCAGACGATCCTCACAGCCAGAACGAATACAAAATTTACTCCGAAAATCCACGCCAATTGAGGGGAATAATCTTTTCTCAAGATATCCTCCTGTTTAATTTGTTTTTCTCGGGAGATTTTTTTTTTCATCAAGCATGGAAATGTGCAATCTATTAAAACAAGATAATTTAAGGTAATTAGATAAAAAATATCAGCAATCATTTATATTAAAAAACATAAATTCATATGCGGTTTGCACAAAGTAAAACATTCCAGACATATTAAGTACTGCTGACTGAGGGACACATTTTCCATCAAAATTCTGCTGAGCAGTTGGGTTTTTATGTAACTCGCTTCCCCGTAGGACTCGTTCATAAAGAACGTCACGGTTATTGAAAGGTGAATGCTTGGTATTAAGTCTCCTTCAGACGCCGGGTCAGACCCTGGTCAAACGAGAGGACAAAACCCGTTTAAGGCCGTTCACAAATAACCCTTTCAATCATCATGACGTTCTTTATGGATCATCCCATACCTATTGCATTAGAGATATGGTAACGTTGCATAGTTGTTTGTCTGTCTGTCGATACACGACTTCCTTATTGAATCTGAACATATTATTTTATTTTTGATACTTAATTTAGTAGTAGTCTTGCTAATTTTCCTTGTTTTGAACTTAATATGGCGAATAGATAAGGGACGAGACAATGAAAATATTCCATAATAGAAAAACTATGTTACGAAAAGTTAGCGGTGACATCTTCAGATAATAATTTATGTGTGTACAAATCATAAAGAAGGGTCAATCACTTTCTTGTTTTCATTCAGAGTTCATCCATCATGCCGAAATTTGGTGTTATCGATTGCTTCAATCTGCGTAGTGGCACTTGTTTGCGCATTGATTGTAGCTACCGACGGGGTAAAAGTATAAAATAAAAAACTTTCTGGAAGTGTCTGTTCGGTAAGCAATTACGAAATAACAGATTACACAAATTGGATTTTGTTGAGAAATATGAGCGCTTTAAGAGGTGTCATCTCTGATTCTTCCTAATATGGTAAGGCAATAGAGGATGTGCGTCATGGTGGAAGTGTTGAATGTTTGGGATTTCTTGCAGAAATCAGGATTACAGACATTTAACACATTAAAAGTTTAATTGCTTTCTTTCAAAAGCGCCGAGGACGTTTTTGTCTTTGTTTTAATCACAAAGTGTCGCGTCCATGTGAAAACAAAAAACAGGAAAAAGAACCTGCTGCAGTTGTCTTATCTAGAGTCGACAGCTGTAACAACTTCAATTGAACCCAGAAACAACGTGTTGTCCATAAAAACGTCACGTAGAGTGAAGTTTGGGTTATTTGTGAACGGCCCGAAAAATGGTGGTATGGGAGTAAGTCTTCATCAGGTGACGGGACAGACCTGGTCAGCCGAGAGGACCGAACCTCACAGTCAACAGGCGAACCCTGCCGGGTGTCAGAGCCCCCCAACGCCGGCTGCCAGGTCTCTCCCTCCAGGTTCCTCGCCTGCGAACCCAAGTTACCCTCCACGTGACGTTCTTTATGGACCATCCCTAATGGACAAGTTGCTTCTTCAAAGTACTTGTTTTTGTGTCTTTCATTCAGCTGTCTAAGATTAATTTCTAATGGGCTATTAAAGTGACATAAAAATGTCAAAATATACATGTTTCCTGGCACACGTCGGATTATCTCAGATTTTGTTTCAGGTTTAAACTTGATTTTGAAAAAAAAAACCAAAGAAACAATGTGTATGAAAACCACTGAAATTATGACCTACATTTAACTTTTCCTTGAAACATGAATGAATGAATGACTAAAACGTTTTCATTTGCTTACTTTCCCCAATTTCTCTCAATGCTGATTTTTGGTCGTAATACTTCATGACTTCCGGTTGTTCTTAACATACCCAGACAAAACGTAAAATGCTACACAATACAAAATTTGTGTTTTTTTTCTGTAGTATGGTTTACTTGAAAAGCGTATCGTTTCGATGAAAACATTACTTCTTAAAGCGCGCATGATCAAGAAATGGTAACATCTTATCAGGTCATCACCACGACCTGCACGCTTAATAGCCATTATTAAAGACAGTTAGCAGCCGTCTTTATTGCCTGTGCATGTGCATTCTCTCACTGTTTTGGAGCCGATCGGAGAGAAAAACTGAAACATGAAAACCTGATTGATATGTATAGCTGTCTTTTTTCAGAGATGAACACTCAATTATAAAATCTATACAACAACAAGGACAGGTATTTGTTATATGAAAAATTGGAGCCACGAGGTGGTTTCATTTTAAAACTCTGAGAATTGTTATCCCTGCAAAATAAAGGATGCGCTAATTATCATAATTGCTTTAGGAGTCTGCATCTTGTCGCCAGTGATCTTCATACAGAGAAAGTCAATAGAATTTCTTACACCTTTTCATCTCAAAGATTCCATTTTTTACCTATTTTGGAGAAAATGACAACAATAATTGTAATTCCATCTGAATTTTTATGCAAAATTCTCCATAAAAATGAAATAAATAGCCCTGTTAAGAACTCGCCAACAATAAAAATTCCAATGGGCTCCTTGTGGGTTTTTCCATTTCCGTTGAACAACCACCACCGTCTCTCTATCTTTGGTGTAAAATATTCAGCATCTTTTCTAATTACTGCAAGTTTCATTCAACAGCTCACCAGTTTTTTTAAGTATGTGCATAATAAATGAAGAACATGTTTTGCCCTTTCTTGGTATTGTTTAATATCAAGTTATACAATGATTTAGCCTTCACTTCTTAGCCTCAACCTCCAAAAGCGTTATTACGAAGCTGAACTTTGTTCAGCTAGTAATGAGATCGCTGATGGAAACTTATAATTGTACTTTTTATCCTATTTTACGTTTCTTTTAGACTATTACTGTCACATTTAGTTCTAACGTTCAGCTTCGTCTTTATAGCTGTTCTTAACAGCTTTTATTCATTTTCTGTTTTGTTATTAAATATATTTTTTCATACAGGATCTTATCTGAATGTCGAATGTATTTCACCAGTTCTAGAAAAATGCAGTTTTTGCGAAAGTTGCAAACTCTCTGAACTCCAACATCTTTTTCGTTCGTGAGTACAATACATTTTTTTTGTCAATGTTTGCTTGTAAGATGATCTAACTAACGTGACATGTTATCAAAAACCATCTTATCGAATATTTTGTCTTGAAATGAATGAATTGAGAAACCTTCAATGTTACACCCATACAATGGGGTGATCCATAAAGCACGACATGTTATTTTGTGAACGGCCCGAAAAATGAGAGTTTGGTAGTAAGTCTCCTTCAGACGACGGGACGGCTCTTGGCTCAGACGGCCTTCGGTCGCTCGTCCGGAATCGACCCGGTCGTCGTCGTTGGGTTGGGTCTGCCAGCCGTCAGGAATCGGCTGTCGGCTTTCGGGCTTGGTCCTCTCGTCGACCAGGGCCCGTCCCGTTTTCTGAAGGAGACTTACTACCAAACACTCATTTTTCAGGCCGTTCACAAAGAAACCACCTTTCAAACAACATGACG
>JAAXOA010000412.1:0-24319 GCA_036561885.1 Salina celebensis
TGGCCGGGAAGAGTAATTTGGCGGGTCATATGCGAACTCATACCGGAGAGAAACCGTACAATTGCAAACAATGCGAGAAAAGTTTTAGTTGTTCAGTTGCACTAAGTGCCCACGTGCAAACCAATCATAGTTTAGATATTGTATCAGTGCAATGCATATTCTGCAATGAACAATTCAGAAAACATTCAGAGTTACATCATCTTCGTAGTCACACAAGGGAATATCCGTATTTCTGCAGGTTTTGTGGGAAAGAGTTAACATCCCCACAAAGTCTAAAAGATCATGAGCGCCGACATTCTTCAATTCCACCCGAGAAAAATTTTAAATGTTCAGATTGTGGGAAAAGATTTTTCAACAAGTCGGGACTTACCAATCACTTAGTGACGCATTCCAAGGAGCGTCCATTTGCGTGTAAATTTTGCCCTCAAAAATTTAAGCGCAGTTTTAACTTGAAGAATCACAGTGCCTTACATGTTGTCGGAAACAAATTTGTTTATAAGTGTAAATTTTGTGAAAAGGTTTTTAAGTCTTCTGATAACCTTAGGGGCCACACTAAAAGGATTCATGAAAATATAAAACCATTTGCGTGTCCCTCGTGTCCAAAGAGATTTAATAGGAAAACTGAGTTAAAAATACATGCGCGAATTCACGTGTAACGGCGGGGGGAACCATGGATGCGAAATTTGTCACTGGGCCTTTTAAAAGTATTGCGAAGCTACATAAGCTAGTATCTCCATCAAATAATTCATAAAGCAAAAGTTGTTGCAGGTTTTCAAATGTGTCCCATTTGTAAGAAAAATTGTGCGAGTAAGAAAGCCTTATGGAGCCATTTGAGTGGAGTGCACAAGAACGAAACTTACGAGTGCACGTCGTGTGATAAGACATTTCCGAATAAATCTTACTTAAAGGCCCACTTAATTAGCCACACTTTGAAGAGGAGATTTAAATGCGGGGCTTGTCCACAAAGATTTAAAACCAGTAGGAGGATCCGAAAAGTCTTAAAAGTCACATCCATTAAAAGAGATTAAGCAAATTTATAGGTTTTATGTACATATTCTCTAGTTACTAATGAATTTTAAAATAATTTGGAAGCGTACAATCAGCATACTTTTTTATTTCATCTTATTGTATATGTGATATCTACTAGTTGTATGGATCAAATATACTTGTTTTAAGATTACGGCATTTGTTTCTTGTTTTGACTGTTATTTTATTTCATTTTATATTCCGAGCAGACATTAAAGACACATCCTGCGAAAGTAATGTGAGCAATTCATTTATACAATGCATTATGTACCAGTAACTCATTTGCCTGAAGAATTTTAAACATACGTAGACGTAAAGTTTAATTCATTTAACCTCAAAGGTATAAAAAATATAAAATGATAACAAACTGACTGATGTGCTGGGCACTGTAAAAACGAAACCTGTCAGTAATGCTTTTACTTTACTAAAGCATTGCAATTCATTAATTCATATGATGGGTTTGAGCGGGGCACACAAAATATGACCTTTTGAGTTTGTTAGCACAATCCTGCTGGTTGACGATTATGTGCGAGATTTTGACTGACTCAAGTAGGTTTTGATGTTGAAGTTAGACAATAGAAAACCCCTATGATTATGCAAAATACGGATACGTTTGAGTCGGTTATCTCCCAGTTTTTACTAAAGGACAACGTGTTTTCCTATTAAAATCTTATATAATACCATTCCACTTAATACAAACAAGATGCGGTTCCCATGTAAAATACATATAGAAGTACTGGAAAAAAAGAAAAACTTCCTTAACATAAAAAATTTCAAAACCCGACGAATCGGCAGGAATTATCTTATATACACTACCATTCCAAACTTCCATTGTTTTTCATTTACTAAGTTAAACCTTCGCCATGAATTCAATGTTACAGCTCATCTGGAATAAACTTGAATCACGAAAGAAATTCCTGTCCATACGTTTTTATCTGCTTAAAAGCTTCCGACTGAATATGATAGGAACACAAGAGTGAGTTTTCTAAAGCAATATGATAAAAGCCTGATAATTATGAGCAAAGGCAAATCTTCGGACGACAGCCTAGAAATGTTTTCATAAACAACCATAGGGTTACTTTACAGCTAAACCCTATGTCTGTGTTTAAATGGTCAGGTCATTTTGACTTGAATGACCTTAGCACAAACAAAGTTTGGACTGTTATAGGAATTGTAGCTTGTATATGATCATATGCATTCATTTCAATATACATAGTATGGATGGCTGAGTGACCTCAATGCTTCTCATCATAGCCAAGAAGAACATTGCATTTGTATTTCGTAGTTCAGTCATCTTATGAAGTCGTGTCTTACAGCATCACGTTTTCTGTCAATGTTTCTGTATATAATCTCTGTATTAGGAGAAGGATTGAAGAAGTTGAAACTGCTCAAGAAATTAAAAATAACTGATAAGTTTAGTACGTGAGCTTAGGGTGACTAGGATAATGGAAAATATGGCTAAACGACCTGAAAGCCGGAAGCAACTGCCACCTGCACTAACTGCAAGTGGAAAATTTCAGTGTGTATTTTGCAGTATCCAATTACAACACCAAACCATGTACGTAAAACACTTGCTAAGTCATATTAGAGAAAAATGTTATTTTTGTAAGTTCTGCCAAAAAGAGATTGCTGGTCTATATGCCTTGAAGGAGCACGAGAAAGCTCACACTGATCAATACAAAGCAAGAGCTCATAAATGTAAACTATGCAAAAGAATGTTTAAAACAGAATCAGCACTTAACAGTCATATGACCACCCATTCGGATGAAAGACCATTCAAGTGTAAATTCTGTTTAAAATCGTTCAAACAAAAAAGAAACCTCCGAAGTCACTCAAGAGTGCATGATGTGAAATTGTATGGATGTGAACAGTGTTCAAAATCGTTCACTTCCGAACAACAATTGCAGCGCCATGTGGAAGTAGTTCACGAGCAGCTGGACAAGATAAATTGTGCTGTTTGTAATATATTCATTACGTCCAAAAATCTGAATAATCATATGAGAAAGCATACAGGTGAGAAACCTTACAGATGCGTTCAGTGCGATGAATGCTTTCCCAATTCACATCGTCGAATGAGACATGTTCAGAAGGTGCATTGTCCAAATGATACACTTCCAGTGAATGCAGCTGAGTGTTTATTCTGCGAAGAAAAATTTGTCTCAAAGCAGGCAGAATGGTATCATCTACGTAGGCACACACGTGAGTATCCGGATTTTTGTCGTGCTTGTGGGAAAGAATTAAAAACCAAATTACAACTAAAAAAGCACCTGAGCCGGCATTCTGGTACCCTGCCAGAAAGAAAATACAAGTGTACAGTCTGTCAGAAAGCGTTTCGGGAGAGAAATATACTGGAACAGCATATGACAATTCATTCGGATAAGCGGCCATTTTCGTGCAATATATGCCAGAAAGCGTTCCGACGGAAATGGGACATGCAAAATCACTATAATTTGCATTCCGACAAGCGGGAAGAAATATGCAAACATTGTGGTAAAGCGTTTAAACGGCCAATTAACTTGAAGCTCCATATTAATGCGGTTCACAAGAATATTCGACCCTATGCTTGTACAATTTGTCCTGTGAGACTTCATCGGACGTCCGGGTTAAAGGAACACATGAAAAGTCATATGGTCGGAGAAAAGATTATAAATTGTGAGATTTGTAACATGAGATTTGAAAATATGGAGAAACTACGTGTTCATAAGTTTTGTCACAGTGTGAAAGTGCAAGATGGTATGCATATATGCCCAGTTTGCGACAAAGGTTTCAATTTAAGAAACTATGTTTTGAAGCATGTGAAAGCAACGCACGGTAGTAAAAGTTACGAATGTGGCTTATGTGAAAAGAAATTTACTACTCAGATACAATTGAAATCCCATGTAAGAAGCCACACTGAAGAGAAATGTTTCAAGTGCAGTGTTTGTGGACATACATTTAAAACCAGTAGTGCTAAATCAAGCCATGAGAAAACCCATTTAGCAATGCAACATGTATGCGAGGTCTGCCAGAAAGGATTTCATCGTGTGGATTCATTACAAAATCATTTTCAAAGGAAACACAGCAAAAATAAATCAATCAATTGTTTGTTTTGTTCAAAAAAGTTTGGTTTTATGGTAGATCTTAATGATCATTTACGCATACACATAAAAGAACGACCACATATTTGCAAATACTGCCTTGGTGAGTTTACATACAGATATGCCTGGAAAAGACATGTGTGCTCAGGGCAGTAGCTAACAATATGACTCTTGCTGTTTCGAAAAACAGCGGTTAAGCATGTAATATTTGTGCACTAATGAAATGCATATTGGAATACACATTAACTTCAAACATTCTTTAAACAAGTGTAGACTGTGTGTATATATTATTTTTACAACTCATTTAAAGACGAAACTGGGTGAATTTTATCTTCGAATATGAAATGATCTAAAAAAAACCGTGGTGAAGTTTATAATCCTTCATTATTCGCGATTTAAAGCATTTGAAAGTACTCCGGGCACAGAACTTGGACTTCCTGGGATACAGCGAACATTTATAAGGGCTACAAGGATAGCTCTAAAAATTCCACTACTATTTATCAGTTCCAACAAGTCTTTCACTTTGAAATAAAGTAGTGACTTCAACCGGAGAAAAGCCGTACTGTTATAAAAAATCCTATAAAAGCTTAACTAATTCAGTCTGGCTAATGCCGATGACGTTAAATGGCGAAATTAGTTGGCTGTTTGTTTGGTGGCGAAAATTATGGATATTATATTATGAGTGATCTCTAGAATTACATGATCTAAGACTGTTGATTCACGTTATTGATTTTTTTCTAAATCATATTTGTAGACTGTAATGATAGCTAAATGTATAGTATACTGTACAAAATTTTGCCAACACTGTAGCGTTTTAGAATCGATCATGCCAATGATGCCATCTACTATGTTTTCAAATTTCATCTTTTGTAACGAGAAGCATGCATACAGATGAATTTAATGAGCGTATGGACTTGGATCAGATAGAATATGTCTGTGCAAGAGATTTTTTTTATCCAGAGATTCCCGACGAGATAATAAAGACTGCTCAACTGGAACTGCTTGCTCATTATATGATTGTTTCTTAACCTTAAGCGCTCTATCAGACCAAACCACAAATGGCATACTTGCTTGGAAGTCCTATGCAAGAAAAATATCATCCTGCTGAAACATTGACTATTATGGAGATCTGTTGACACTCAACTACCAAGAACTTTTGACTTGATAAACCTGCTCTAACTTGTTAGCGATTTTGTACGCGAATTTGATTCAGTCACGATGTCTTATTCGTTGACATTGGAATGGGTATTTCCTACACCAAAAGTTGTCTCCAAGTCTCTAGGGAAACATACAATGGAATGTGGGTACACACGATGCCTCTTTACAACATATGTCAAAGTTTTGGTTGTAGTATATTAAGTGTTTTAGTCCAGTCAGTCTAAAGAGAAACTTTCACTAATTTGAGTCTGAAAGACGAACTTTCTAAGTGCAATAACAATATATTCGGTATTTATTAACAAACGTTCGGAGGTTTGAACAATGTGTTAGTGTTACCTTAAAAAAGAACACTGAGAATACAATATAACTACACACACATCAAAGTTTTAGGTTTAATTGAACTGAAATAAAAAACACAAGATCATACGTTTCCAGTTTGCTAAAGTATATTAAATTGTGTGAAAAAAATCCAATATCAGGAAAAATGCCTTTGGAATGCAACATGTGTTCAAAAGTATTTAAAACCAAAAAAATCTCTCGTGAAACACGTAAAAACTCATGACCCCAGGAAGTACCAAAGTACCAAAAGGTTTGCATCAAAGCACCTGTTAAGGCAGCACGATAAGTTTGTGCACCAAAACATGCGCAAATTGCAATGCTTCTTTTGTAATACAAGGTTTGGCAGCAACCGACATTTGTGTTCCCATATGCGAGCTCATACAGGAGGGAACTCTTATTTTTGCAAACAGTGTGACAAGTGTTTCAAACTTTCAATTGAGTTAATCTTTCACATGCAAAGGGTTCATTCTACGGCAGCTGAATTTGAGAAAACGTTGTCAGAGTGTATATTCTGCAAAACTAAGTGTTACTGGAGATCATCCGAGTTGGGTCATTATCGCCTTCATACAAAGGACCGCCCATATTGATGTAGATTTTGTCCTAAAGAGTTCAAATGTAGCGGAAGTCTAAAATGCCATGAAAACCTTCACTCATCAAGCCCACCTGAGAAAAGCTTCAAGTGCTCATTTTGCGAGAAACGATTTCCAACGAAACAGACACTTGAGGCTCACATGGCAAGTCATTTAATTGAACACCCGTACTCTTGTAAAATTTGCATGCGAGAATTTAAATTCAGGATATCCTTAATAATACATAAAGTCCTTCATACTGGCCTTAGAGTGCATAAATGTCAAAGTTGTGATAAAGCATTTACTCGGCCTGATGTGTTAAAAAGTCTTGTTAGACGCGTTCACGAAAATAGTAGACCGTATCCGTGTACAGTTTGCCCAAAAGGTTTCTACAAAAACTGTGATTTAACTACACATATGCGAACTCACACAGAAGGAGGAAAGAATTTTGTTTGTGAAATCTGAAATAAGGCATTCCAGCTTGCTTCAAGTCTACATATACATAAAAATTTTCACAGTGCAGAATTAGTGAACGGTAGGACAGTGTGTCCTATTTGCAAAAACGATTTCCCGTGTAAGAAATATCTTTCGGATCATTTGAGCAGGATTCACAAGCCTAAAACTCATTAATGTTACTTGTGCCAGAAGAAATTGTGTGCTGAGCAGCAACTTTAAGGCTTAATGTTGTGGCCGTTACTTCTTTCGTAAAAGCGACGCTCGGCGGCGATGATGACGTCATGAAAACTGGCTTTATGCTGGCTGAGTAAGATCATTTTTACCCTGCAAGTATTTTGCAAGTGTTGCCAAAAATCACAAAATAATTTGTTCTGAATCAGTCTGCCTTTTGTCTACTGAGGAAGAACGTGCTTACCTTCCAAGTAAAATTTGTTACTTCTACTGCATGACGTGATCTGGTTCTAAAATTGCATTATAACAATGGATGGCATGGATTGTGTTTAGAGATTTGAAAAAGTATTCTGTTGGTGAGTTTACTGTCCCAGTTTTATTAATTATGGTGCTTCTTGCAACTATTTCATTCCCTGTAGCTGCAGTAAAACACATACAATAACATGATAATCAATAAACCCCAAAGAATTAAAACAGATACAATCACATGATAATCAATAAACCCAAAAGATTACGGAAGTACAATAGACGCCTTTTCACTTTTACTACAATTACCCTTAACAAGAGTTAAAATGAACTTTTATGCAAAAACGACTTCAGCTTCTTCAAGATATTACTACGTAGCACCTATTTGCAAACCTTTGGCCTAGAACTGCAAATAAAACGAGTCCCTTTTTGGACAAGTTGTCCTTTACTCTGGAAATACACATTTTAGGGTAAAACTCAAAATTGGAAATTAATGCTAATTAGCTTATTTTTAATGTAGAATCAGAATTTCTAAATCTTTTTCACTTTTGCGATGGTCGCCAAATTCTTATGTCGAAAATAAATGACCCAACTCTATGGTATGTTTTTAATTGTTTGATTTCATGCAATCCATTGTTGTGATGCAATTTTAGAACTAGATGACGTCATGCAAAAGAAGTAACAAATTTTACTTGGAAGGTAAGCACGTTCTTCCTCAGTAGAATAAAGCCAGACAGATTCAGAACAAATTATTTTATGAATTTTGGAAACACTTGCAAAATACTTGCAGGGTAAAAATGATCTTACTCAGCAAGCATAAAGCCAGTTTTCATGACGTCATCATCGCCGCCGATCGTCGCTTTTACAAAAGAAGTAACGGCCACAACATTAAGCCTTAAAGTTGCTGCTCAGCACACAATTTTCAAACCAGAACTATCTAAGAAAGCACATAGTAACTCATACAGCAGAGAAAATTTATAAATGTGGTATTTGTAGATGTGAATTCAGTGGCAGCTGTAATAAGCGGACCCACGAGAAAACTCATTTACCTAAGGGGCATGCATGTTTTATCTGTACCAAAGAGTTTCATCAGCTGCAAGGCCCACGAAAACATATTAGCAGACACAAAAACGTAAAAGTTGTAAAGTGTATGTTTTGTTCAAAGGAATTTATCTTCAACGAAGATCTACAGCGTCATATTAGGACACATAAAAGAGCGACCAAATATGTGCAAATATTGCCCAAAGGAGTTTGCCATTTATGGAGACCGCAAGCGCCATGTCCGAACTTCACATTAGCTGTAAATACTGGAAAGTATGAAAGTTTTCGAAGAAATATTATCAATATGACACAAAATGATGACTATATTCACGGTTCGTAAATCTAAAGACAGCACCATAACGATCAGTTGAACTCTTACACGGTTACTTGGGTATTCCTATGCACAAAAAATTATAGGGACAAAAATGCATTTTCAGTCATTTTTCCATTTAAAAAAACGTATTCAAGTGGATTTTGGCCCCATAACTTTTTGAACATTTGAATACCTGACTAACTGTATAAGAGTTCAACTGATCGTTATGGTGCTGTCTTTAGATTTACTAACCCTGACAATATCGATAAGGTACTACAGGTTATAATGTTTCTTAAGCCTTGAAATTATTTTAATACTATGAATAATACTATCCTAACATGTAAAAAGTGTATCGGTATAGCTCAATAAGCTTCTCTCATATTTTGTGCATTCAAGTGAATATTAAATACGAGACTGTATATAAATATATAACCTGAACCTTACAAGTAACCGAGTAAAAACATTGAATGGGCCTACGTGTATTAAAATAACTATCAGAATGAATTGTTATCCCAGTTGACGGCAGTTGGTAATTTGTATACAGCATACTTGGTGTATGTAAATATAATATTTATACTTACTAAAATTTGATAAATTCTGTAATAGTTACAACGATTACTTCATTACTTCCACCAACTTGTTTTAAACAATTTATTTCAATAAAGTTTTAAGCAACAATTTTCTCCTTCGACATGGAAGCTTTTGTTTACTAGCACGATGAATCGATCCGTGAATACTAAGACTTGACTAAGAAGCACCACTACATTGGAACCTACCTGACACAATAACTAAGCCCACCACCAAACCATTTTCTTAGAGTTTTAAAATACCCCTGACTCCGTAGTGATTCTGGCTTTAATGTTTTTGCAATGTATTTGCTCCAGCTACAGAATCTGACCGTCGCATGTTTTTAGTTAACATCGCAGGATAAATTCAATTGTAAGAGAGAAAAAAGCATGAAACCAAAACCTTTGCACAAACTCATGAAGATGATATCCATTCGTGACCTTTAATCTGTTACAAGCGGAATAGATAAGGATAACTGATATCTGATATCTTGCATAACTGATATTTTGCTAGTAATAATTCTTCCTTTTGAAAAGTCTTTCCAGTGACACCATAGAAGTCATGCTTGAAATGTTGTGTCTGTGTAACTAGCTGATAAAATTTCAGTATTCCTAGTGTCAAACATTTTATTTCATTACTTAAAGGTGACCAACTGGTAATATTCTCTGAGCAATTGCTCCATGAACAAGTGACATTGATGTTCATTAAAACGTCCATGATATTTTGAGTCGGATAACCTAACGACTAGCAGTTGGACATTATCCTTTGATACCATTTTATGTTAAGAGATTTTATACAGGCCATATATAACGATGTTACACTTCGAAGTTTGCTATGTGTATGACACGTCATTTATAAAACAAACGGTCCCCTTTATGAACCTTTTCATTTACCTACTCAGTGCATTTGAAGTGCTAGATTTTATTTGGAATCCCTCAGTCATAAATCCATCGCTTTTGAAAAAAATCACCTAAACTAACCTAAATGCTGACTTATGTTTAGTTCGGGTAAATAAATCTTGTTCCTTGGCTTTATCGAAGCATGTAAACATAAAACTCTGACATACAGTAAATACCTCAAACAACACAGGATTAAGCGTTCATTTAAGAACATTACTTATAGTAGTGCTCATACATTTTTAAGACATGTCTCAGTTCCCTTCGCAACGTAGGCCAGAGAAGAGCTGATCTTGTTGGAAAATATTTTAAACAGTACATCCAAGAAAATTCTGCTGGTAATACAGTTTCCGACAAAACTATGCAAGTACAACTCGACAAATGCAAAAACCATTTTTAATTAACCAAAGTGTTCAAAGTTAGACAAAATGACGTTCAAGTGCAAAATAAAAACTAACAAGACCTTTCAGAAAAATCCGAAAATTGACAAACTGACGAGCCGCTTTGAATGTGACTTGTGTTCCAAATCCTTCAGGTTAAAAAAATTCTTAAACTTCCACGTTAACGTTGTCCATAAGAGAATATACAAATATCAGTGCATCATTTGTGACAAAAGATTTGGACAGAATGGTCATTTGGCTATTCATATGAGAGCGCATGTTAGAGAAAAGCCATATTTTTGTAATCATTGTGACAAGTGCTTCACACATGCCAGCGAGTTGACGTCTCACGTGCAGCGAATTCACTATACGGATGATGCATTTGAAAATACTCTCACAGAATGCGTATTCTGCAATAAAAAGTTTTACTGGAGGTCATCAGAGTTATCCCATCTTAGGACGCATGCTGGAGAACATCCACATTTTTGTAGATTTTGTCCAAGAGAATTCAAATCCGGAGGATCGCTAAGAAAACATGAAAGCCTTCACTCTTCTATCCCTCCTGAAAAAGCATTTAAGTGCCCAATTTGCGGAAAACAGTTCCGAGAAAAACAACAAGCTGTTGGGCACATATCAACACATTTAAATGAGCACCCATACTCGTGCAAAATCTGCCCGAAAAAGTTTAAATCTTCGAGTGGTTTAAGTGCACATAATATATCACATCAGAACGTATACCTCCATAAATGTCAACATTGTTATAAAACATTTAAGAAACTTTGTGTGTTAAAACTTCATGTAAAACGTATTCACGATCAAATTCGGCCCCATTTGTGCACAAATTGTCCAAAGACATTTTTTAATCGAGGGGATTTAGTTAAGCATATGCAAACTCACAAGCTAGGAAGGAATTTTCTTTGTGAAATCTGTAATGCTGGATTCCGAAATGCTTCAAGTCTCCTTACACATAAAAATCTTCACAATGCTAAAGTCGTAAACGGCAGAGCGGAGTGTCCTATTTGCAAAAAAGATTTCTCGTGTATAAAATATCTAAGGAGTCATTTAACTGCAGTGCACAATACGGGAAGTTATGAGTGTAGTTTGTGTGAAAAAAAGTTTTCCAATCAGAATAATTTAAAAAAACATGTAAAAATTCACACTGCAGAGAGGAGCTACAAATGCAATGTTTGTCAAAAGGATTTTAAGGATGGCAGTAGCTTCCGTGTTCATCAGAAAAGACATTTACCAAAGCAACATCAATGCACTACTTGCAGTAAAGAATTTCATCGACTTGGAGACTTGCGAAGCCATATTCAAAGGCACGAAAACTACAGATCCATGGAGTGTCTATTTTGCTCATCACAATTCGCTTTCACAAGTGATCTAAACCGTCATATGCGAGGACACGTTCAGGAACGGCCATATATTTGTAAATGTTGTCAAGTGGAATTTGCAAGCTTCCGGGGTCGTAAAAACCATATTGCTAACATGCATTAGTTGCTGCAGCTAAGGGTTGAATATCTAGTACTGGATATTCTAACGAAATCATATCTGCTGAAATAAATCTTATAAGGTTTAAGCCGAAGATTATCATATAGTACACGTATAAATATGATTTGCTAATTTAGAATTCCAATAACCGTCATCCAAACTGATTATGAAGTACTCTGAACGCTATAACATGTTTCAAATAATGTACTTAAATTGAAGTTGACATTTTTATTGTATCAGTAAAATCATAAGTATTTAAGGCCAATTTTATTGCTAATGTTCGTCTTGTTTGCAAAAACAAAGACAGTAGGGGTTTACCCGCATTCTGTTACGTATTGACAAATATAAGAAGTAAATTCATTACATATATTCACAAGATACAAAGGAATAAAAGAACAAAAACTTTAATATGTGAACCTTCTACACGGCACGGAAGATATTGTCAACCCATATTCCTTCATTATCATTAAGTAGAGCGGGAGATGACGGTGAATAGAATATGCACCCTCCAGGAACAAAACAGGCATAAACAAAACATTGTGTTGTTGTGAATTATACATATATGTACTCATACTTTTTTCAGTTTCTATAACCTTAACAGTTAAAAAGCACCAATGAATCTAAACTCACCACAAACCATGAACCGTTACAACTTTAATAAAGAAACCCATTCTTGATTTTTTCATACGATATAACAACGGACATCATTTACAATTTTCTCGCTATTCCCTGCATCCAGCTCTTACCCATTCAATTTCTGCATGAAAGTAAATCTTAGGTTTTCAAACAGTAAGGTAAGCTGACCGCGTTGCTAAAAATGTTATCACTGTAATCAAATGCCAAACACAAACAGATTTAGGATCGTCAAAGATGGTCAGGGACTCCAACATTGCATGGATATCGAGGCTTTGGGCGGGCTCACATAAACAAGACTTTTTGGCTTGGTCCAAACTCAGTTCTGCTTGCTGACCTTTCTATAATTTTGTTTTAGTTCTCATGTCTTCCTCGTTCATAGTAATATGGAAAGGATATTAATGAGAAAAAGCCAGTTAGACAAATGACAAACTTAAGATGTATTGAAGATGCAGACATAATTCAACTCAGCTTCTCACAACATCTGACTCAATGGTGAGGAAGTGACTCTGACTGAATTGGGTTAGAAAGACAAGCTAACTGAGACAAATCAGAATATATATTTAGTAACCACAAACGACTTATATAAAATTCGGAGTTTTCTGTGTGCGTTATTGTTTTGTTTACAAACTGGGCACACAAGAGTACCACAAACACATAAAGAATTGAGATTAGATGACACGAATCGAATAAAAACCTTACGTTTCCATTGTACAAAAGTGTATTTATATTATGAAGATACAGATCCCCTGTTTTGTGATTCGAAATGTCTGTGACGTGCAATATCTGTTCAAAAGTATTAAAAAACGAGAAAACTCTCGTGAACCACTCAAAACTGCATGACCCGACGAAGCATCACGAATGTATAAAGTGTTCCAAAAGTTTCCCATCCAAATACCTCTTAAGGCTCCACGATGACCTTGTACACCAGAAGCTACGGAAATTCAAATGTTTCATGTGTAACAAGAGGTTTCCCAACACGAGCCTATTGGGTTCCCATATGCGAACTCATACTGGAGAGAAGCCTTATTTTTGCAAACAGTGTGACAAGTGTTTCATGTATTCAAACGACTTAATCTTTCACGTGCAAAGGATTCATTCTACGGGTGGTGCATTTGAGAAACTGTTGTCAGAATGCGTATTCTGCCAGAAAAAGTTTTATTGGAGATTATCAGAAATGTGTCATCTACGGATTCATACAAGAGAATCCCCATATTTGTGTAAATATTGTTCCAGAGAATTCAAAACTAGAGACAGTCTTAACTACCATGAACGCATTCACACGTCAAACCCACCCGACAAAAATGTCAAATGCTCAATTTGTGAAAAACGATTTCTTACAAAACAGGCAGTTGAAATTCACATGGCAATCATTTACACAAGTATCCGTATTCCTGTAAAATATGCCCGCGTAAGTTCAAATTCAGCAGAGCCCTAACAAAACATAGTGTCATTCAAACTGGCATTAAAGTGCATAAGTTCCAAATTTGTTCCAAGTCGTTTAATCGGCTTGATGTGTTAAAAGGTCATGTAAGACGTGTTCACGAAAATAGCAGGCCGTATGCGTGCAAACTTTGTCCAAAAACGTTCTATAAAAACTGTGAGTTAACAACGCATATGCGAACTCACACAGAAGGAGGAAAGAATTTTGTTTGTGAAATTTGTAATAAGGCATTCCAGCTTGCTTCAAGTCTACATATACACAAAGTTCTTCACAGTGTGGAACTAGTAAACGGGCGGGCAGTGTGTTCTATTTGTACAAAAGATTTCCCGAGTAAGAAACGTCTATGGGATCATTTGAGTTCGATTCACAAGCCTAAAGCTTTTGAATGTGACTTGTGCCATAAGAAGTTTTCCAACCAGAGCAATCTCAGAAAGCACATAACTGAAACGCATACAGTAGAGAAACGTTTTAAATGTGGTGTTTGTCAACAAGGATTTAAATCCAGCAGTGCCAAGCGGGTCCACGAGAAAACTCATTTAACCCAAGGAACATACATGTCACATCTGTAACAGAGAGTTTCATCGACAGGAAGGTTTAAGAACTCATATTCTAAGGCACGAAAACTTTAAATTCGTGGAGTGTGTGTTTTGTGGAAAACAATTTGGTTTTAAGGACGACCTGCAGCGTCATATTCGTGCCCACGTAAAAGAGCGACCAAACATGTGCAAATATTGTCAAATGGAGTTCGCCTCATTTCAAGAGCGTAAACGCCATGTGAGAATTCACATTAGCTGAAGTACTTGCTATTAAATGTTTTCAAACAGGTATTACACATATTTTGTAACATGCCTATACCAACAATGCACTACAATAGTTATAAGGTAGTTTCTGTAACAGTGATTTCTACATTGTAAATAAAATTAAACCCTAAAAGACGTAAAACCTTTTCGGTATATCTGAATTAATTACTACGAACGCTAAGGCCTGGTCTTTATGTATGGTGTGCGCAAATGTTATTTATATTAAGTACGAGACTTCATCTGCAGATATGACACCCGAATTCGGAAACAAAAGTAATTTTTTTTAAACCCACACCGTTATTCACCTATTGCTGTCGAAGGAAAGGTAAATTCGGGAAATAGTTCCGGTAAAGTTCAGGGATAAAAACATTAAAAAGATCAAAGGATATTAAAATGCGTAGCTGAATGAATTGTTATTCCAGCAGATGATAGTTGAAAATTATGTATACACCATCACTTTTTTATAATTATAACTTTTAAAAGCGATTGACATCTAATTAATAATGCAATATTTTACTATTATTATTGCTATTAAGTTACAATATGTATTTCTATTAAGTTATTACTATATTATATCCGCCAACTTCTGTTTTTTAAACAGTTTATTTCAATAACGTTTAAGCTATCAAATTCTTCCTTTGACGTAGCACCTTTTCTGTACCCAAGACTGGATCCATCCTTGAATAATTGAACTAATAAACACTACTACATTTGAATCTGTCACAATAACTTAGTCCATTACCGAACGATTTCTTAAGAGTTTTAAAATATTCATGACCCCGTACCGATTCCGGTACCATGTTTTCAACCAGAATAAAAGCCATCTTTCCCTTGTATGACTGGCTCATTTCACCACCAAGGATGCAAATACTTCTCTGCATACACTCGCCACTTTGAATAGCTGAAACAACGATTGTTGCTAAGTCAGTTAGATCGGCATCGCTTTGCTGGAAATATACAAAACTGGGTATTAGACATCAGAAAGATTAGTAGGTGTGTAAAGCGTAATATAAAAATGCTAACCGGTGATGAATAACTTCTTCGCTTTCTCCTGCTTTCACTTTTCTTTTCGTTACTTCCAACTTCCTTTGATACACCTTCCAGGGTAGAGACTGGTTTATCTCTTGTAGTTGAGCTCCACCAGCTTCTTAAGTACCTCCTCGCGGCTGGAATTAGTGTTCTGATCGATTCTGGAACTGCTAAGTTTTGAGCTCCATACGTCATAAACACTCCCATAAGCATACTGGAAAAGTCAACGTCGCCTACAACAGAGGACTGCAGTAAAGACAGTAAACCTTCAAAACCAGCAGATGCTTGGCGAGATTCGGCAACCTGGCTCTATATAATACGACAGAAGGGTTGATATAAGTTAGAAACACCTTTTAATTGGAAGATTTGCATTTGAAAGAACATTTACCACTTGTTGATTGCTGGTGAAAGATGGGTCTTTCGGGTGGGCGTGATGAGTTCGGCTGGAAATATAGCTGTAGCCTGATGTATACGGACCCTCGTTTGAACTTCCAAAACTAAAGCCAAAAGCGTTCTTTATCGATATTGCTGATCTATAAATAAAGCAACAAGGAAAATTGACAACTTGAAATATGCCCCGACTATCGTTGCAAACTTTGTGAGCAACCGATTAAAAGTTCTAATAGAAGACTTACGGAGGGCCTGGATTTGACTTATAAACTTGATAAGGATACGGCTGACGTTGTTCTGGAAACCTTGCCGAAGTTTCTGGTCTTGCTGGTAGGGCCACCTCCGCTGGATTCGCAATAACTCCATACTTCTGAGGCGTCAAATATGCCTGAGTTTTATTTGCGGCAGGAATACTAGGCACATATTCTTCTACTGGAGTAAGGTTTTGCAGGGATTCTGAAGTAGGTGCTTCTATCCGAGGTATTGCGTTGGAAAACGATAATTGAGCACAAACAGAAACAGCGAAAAATCTCACTAACGCTATCATTATTCTTCCCATATTGCAATTTCAACTAAAGAATAGTTTTAAATACGAAATCCGATCTGCTTCACAGTCAAGTCACAACTAAGGATTTAAAACCGTTTTTCTTTGAAATCAGACACACAGGAAAATATTAATGCAAAACCAGGACTCGTAACGTTGTGGGTCAAATACGAATTTAAAGCTTCTACAATGAACTTAAGTAACCCTAGTAAGGGGAACCGAAGTAAGTATTGCTGGTAATGCATCATGCATATATAAGACCTAAGGTCTGCTACCAAATTAAGACCGTCAACGAAAGATTAAATTTAAGGTACAACTCCAAAAAGGTAACGATTTTTTTTTGTCAAAAATTACCAACAAATGATTGCCCAGATGGTAACTAAGCATTCGTAAAGAATTTTCCAAATGCTGAGGTTTTAATGACAGGAGATCTACATGAAATAGGTCAAACACGGCCATTCACACCTAGTTGAATAGGGACTTACCGTTATATGCTTACACGATAAAGAGATATTTTTTTATGGAAACAGTCAGTTTGTAACCTGACAGACTGGGCTGAACACAAACTAAAATAGAAAAGTGTAGTGTACCACGACGTGAACCTTATCCGCAATACCAAAATTTTAATATGTATATGTAACACATTCCAACGAGCGACCTTTCGCGTGAACTCTGTCCCCAAAGGCTTAAACGGAGTTCGAATCTCAGGTTACATAGTACTATGAATGTCGTGAACAAAGTAGTTTACAGCTTTAAAGATTGTAAGAAAACATTTTTATTTGTTGGTAAATCTGAAATGTCATACAAAGCGAATCCACGACAAAATCAAAATCCATGAGTGCTCTTCGTGTGCAAAGAAACCATATAAAAATTCACAAACGCGGGTCCGCAAATATGTCCAATTTACAAGAAAACATTTACAAGAGTGCGATTTGTGTGAAAAGAAATTCTCAAATAAATCTTACTTACGGTCCCACATGCTTGCGCACACTGGAGAAAATGGGTTATATATGTGGACTATGTAAAAAAGGCTTAAGAACAGCGGTGGTAAAAGAGCCCATGATAAAACTCATTTACCGAAGCCCTACAACTGTAAAATCTGCAATAACTATTTTCATCTGGCTGTAGACTTGCAAAATCCCATTCGAAGACGCAAAAATTTGAAATTTGTTGATTGCGTGTTTTTCCCAGATACATTTGTATCTAAGCCTGAACTTCTTTATCTCCGAACAGTTACGGAGCGGCCCCATATTTGTAAGCAATTACACAAAGAGTTCTCCTGCCCAAAATCCCTTACGCATTAACTCCCATGGCGACCTTATAACGACATTCCAACAGAACGCCTCAGACAAAGACCACTGTTGTGTTACTGGCCACAATAAAAAGCTGTGTAAACCTTCTTTACTCAAACGAGATAAACAACTTATATTTAACTTTAGCTCAGCTTACCCACGTTAATCTTCTGTTTGACTTGGTTGTCTCTATTTGCAGAGAAGGATTGGTTTGTGTGAAATAATGTTAGTGTACCCGGTGATATCCTCATTTACTGATTTTAACATGGTGTGAATATACAATCTTATAATGCACCACGCATGAATGAACCACAAAACCCAAATCCCATTGAACATCTTCATTTGGCATCTGCGAGTCACAGTTGTTGTTGATATTCATAAACTATTCCTGCTGCCAGCTGGAAACAACTAACAAACCTTAACAAATCCGGAGAAGAAATATTCAAATTTTGCAAAAATGGCCCAAACGATTCCTAAACATTCCCGGGGGAGAAAGCTACCGCCAAGTCGGAGGGATACAGTGTCGTGTGTATTTTGTGGTATAAAGTTAAAGCATCGTCAGAGTTATCAGGAACACTTAAAAGTTCATACAAGAGAAAAGCCAAACTTTTGTAAGATCTGTTCAAAGGAGCTTCGCCAGAAGAGTCAGATGACTTATCACATCAAACTTCATGGAGATATGTCAAAACCCAACAAATGCAGTTTGTGTACAAGATCGTTTAGATTGGAAGAGCAGCTCACTGCACACATGAAAGTACATTCGATTGAAAAACCCTTTAAGTGCGAAATGTGTCCAAAAACCTTTACAATTAAAAGTTCTCTTACAGTCCATGTGAGGGGGCATAATCAACAGGTTCATGAGTGTGACAAGTGTTTCAGAAGATTCAAATTCAAGCACCATTTACACCAACATATCCAATCTGTTCATGAGATGTCTCCGACACAAAGCTGTCCAATTTGTAAGAAAACTTTGAGTGACTCTACGGCGATGAGTGTTCATATGCGAACTCATACGGGTGAGAAGCCGTATAAATGTAAACAGTGTAAGGATTCTTTTAAATATCCAGACGATCTAAAACGCCACTTAATAAAGATTCACTCTGCATCAGCCCTGCCAGCACTTAAAATGGATATTCGCGAAACTCCAAGGCCGTTTGAGTGCCCCACTTGTTCAAAGAAATTTGCGACACAACTTTATCTAAGAAGACACATGTTTACTCACACTCATCGAGAAAAGAATTATTCCTGTGGGATTTGTAGATTGGCATTTCAAACATCGGAAAAGCTGCGAATTCATGGGTTTTTTCATAGTTCAAAAGTGGAAAACGGAATGGCCATTTGTCCAGTGTGCGAAAAAGGGTTCGCGGATAAAACGCAGCTTATGAGGCACATACAAGCCCTACATAATAAGGAAACTTATGAGTGTGACCTATGCCAAAAGAAATTTATGAACCAGAACTATTTGAAGAAGCACATCAAACTTCACTCGGGAGAGAAAAGTCACAAGTGTCGAGTTTGTGGAAAGGGATTTAAATCCAGTAATAACAAAGCTACCCATGAGAAAATTCATTTAAGAAAGAGATATGAATGCAACATATGTGACAGAAAATATTATCAGGCTGCAAACTTACGAAATCATAAGCGAAGAGTTCACGGGAACGATAAGTATTTTGAGTGTCTCTTTTGTTCCAAGCGATTTGGTTTCAATACGGATCTCATGGGTCATATATTACGGGTTCATACAGGAGAAAAGCCATACATTTGTAAGAAGTGTAATAAAGAGTTTTCCTGTCCGAAAAGTATCAAAGGGCATTTATGTAGCGTGTGTCGCCATCACTCTTCTGATTGTGGATAGCAAGGAATAGCGACACTTGGGATACATTTAAACGAGCTAACCGCCCCTAAAAATTTAAATCCATACCAGCCATAGTGTTTTAAAATATTAAGCATGTGGAAATAAATAAATAAATTCATTGTGGAAAAAATAGCAAGTCATTGTCGCCTAAACAATGCACGAAAATGTTCTTCATAAATTTATTAAAACACATATTATACCCTGGGAGAAAGGAGCTTTGTTTGTGCATTGTGCAATAAACATTCCCAACAATTTCATTACCTTCTTCACAGAACAGTGTCAAAGTTGCCGACTGAATGCACGACCTTTTATCTTTCCAGAGCTCTGCTTAACCAATAAATGATCAAGAATTCACAACTGGATTCTCTTGCTTATGATATGATTCACCGGGCCAAAACAGAAATGTAGTGAAGGCAACGGTGTTGTTCCTTTAAGCATTCCATCCAAGCAGCATCATGCAATTTTTCACTTACACCTTACCCTTAGTTGTCCTATAACAATAATATGTGGATGCTGTCCTTTTGAAGTGGGTTTCAGTGTCACATGAAAGGAATATCATGCCGTGGCTTTAGGTAGAGCACACGACACACACAAACAAGACCTTTTGACTTGGCTAAGCTAGTTCTGTTTGTTGACAATTATGTACAAGCCTATGTTTCAGTCGGTGTGTCCTACTCGTTAATATTAAGACGGAATGCATATTTCAACCATCAAAATCCGGTTTCAAGTGTTTAGGAAAATGTTAGATGCATTGTGCGTGCAGACAGCAGACATCAACAATGCCTCCATTCAGTTTATGCCTTAAGTGTAGCCATTTCAAATTCCCTGGAGAAGTCACCTGAAGAAAAAGTTGAAAGTTTGACTAAATTGAGTTTGAAAGAAAAATTTTTGAAAAAGTTTTGAAAAGTGAAATATTTGGTGGTTTTAGATGGGTATCTACTAAATAGCTTCAGTTATAGTTATAGTGTGCGTTATTGTTTTCTCCACGACATAAAACTCAAAAGTCCAGAAATCAACATATAACAGATAACTACGTACTTGGGCAAAATGGCTTTCGAGTGCAAGCTATGTTTAAAAGTATTCAAAAACAAAAAGATTCTCGCTACCCACGCAAAAGTTCACGATCCAATAAAGCATCAGAAGTGCAGTACGTGCTCTAAACGGTTTCGGTCATTGCAGAGTCTAAAAATCCATGTTGACGTTATCCACAATAAATTATTAAAATTCAAGTGTACCATTTGTAATAAGAGGTTTGGCCGGAAGAGCCATTTGGGTATTCATATGCGACGTCATACCGGAGAGACGCCGTATAACTGCAAACAGTGTGGCAGATGTTTCAGATATTCTAGTGAGTTATATGCTCACATGCGGAAGATACATCATATAGGTACTCTTAAGGTGCTTTTATTAGAGTGTTTATTCTGCCAGAAGATATTTAAGGGAACACAACGGCTTTTTGAACATCTACGAAGTCATACAAAAGAACATCCATATTTTTGTCGGGTTTGTTGTAAGGAGTTAACAACTTTGAAAACTGTGAAAGTTCATGAAACCCTTCACTCGGACATCACAACCGAAAAGAACTTTAAATGTTCGGTTTGCGACAAAGGATTTATGACAAAACAACAGGTTGATTTGCATATTGCTACACATCTAAACGAGCGACCGTACTCCTGTAAACTATGCGCACAAAGGTTCAAATCCCAGCGTAACTTACAACTACACTATATAACTCATACCAGCATTAATGCAAATCGGCACAAATGTGAGCAGTGCGAAAGAAGTTATAAACGTCTGGACACTTTAAGAAGCCATGTTAAAAGTGCTCACGAAAATGTCATGCGCTATGCTTGCAAGTTTTGTCCCAAAACGTTCTCTCGGAAACAGTATGCTGTTACACATATGCGAAATCACACACATGGAAACAACTTGATTTGTGAAATTTGTAGTAAAAAACTGGAAAGTACGGAGAGCCTAAGAGTGCATACAATTTTGCACAAAGCAACAAGTTTGAACGGTAGGGTTGAGTGTCCTATTTGCGGAAGCGATTTCCAGAATAAAAACTGTCTGGAGGATCATGTGAGGACAACGCACAGCCCGAAAACTTACGAATGTTCGTTATGTCAAAAGGTTCTTCGGGACCAGCCGCATTTAAACCGGCATTTAGTTGCCCACACAGTGGAAAAAAGTTATAAGTGCAGTGTTTGCAAAAAAGGATTCAATTCCAGTTCCAGTATGCGAAGTCACGAGGTAACCCATTTTCCAAAGAAATATAAGTGCGATATCTGCTGTAAGAAGTTTCATCGGCAAAGTTGTTTAAGACAACATATTCTAAGACACAACGATATTAAATCTGTAGAATGCCTGTTCTGCGAGAAGAAATATGGCAGGGTGCAGGAGATGCATTATCATCTGACAACACACATTCAAGAGCGACCGTATATTTGCAAATACTGTCAGAGAGAATATAGCACCCCCGCGGGTCTCAAAAAGCACATGAAATCAGTGCATTAGTTACCACAGTGCTTACAGTAACATCATTTAACAGAGATAATCTTCTATATTATTTTGGGCAATTGAAGTGCTGTAAAAGAAACTAAGGTTTCTACAAAATCATTAGTTCTCATTTATAATATTTGCTGAGAGGTTCTAAATTTCAATTGTGTGTTTTTAACGCCACAAAAATTATGAAATGTCTACGAACCCATAGACCATCATAGCAATCGATTTCATTATTTATTTGCAATGTTTTGTTAAATGTTGTCCTGTTTTAATTATTACTTTATGTATAGTTTGTATATTTTTGAACACCGTCAACCCTTTTATATGTACATTCAATTTAATAAATATGTAAGTTTATTTCGCGTGTATCTGGATATTATACAGCCATAATTATATAAATAGCTTCGATTTTCTAAGGGAAAGAAATGGTTCATAATATTCATTTTTGTTTCATCATATGAAAGAAAATAGAAGGGGAATTTGGATTTTTAATTGATGTATAACCCCCGCTGAATAACTTCCTCGCTTTTTTCTGCTTTCAATTGCCTTTTGGCTATTTCCTGATTTATTTGATACATCTTTCAGGGGAGCAACTGGTTCTTTGTTTATAGTGGAACCCACCAACTTGGACCTCGGTGGGGCTGGAATTAATGTCCTAATCGATTCTGCAACTGCTAAGCTTTGAATTCCATATATCGTGAAGATTCCCATAAGCATACTCGCAAATGCAATGTTGCTGGCTACAGACCGGAAACCTTCAAAATTAGTTGAGGCTCGGCGGGATTCGGCACCTGGGTGGGCTGGGAATATAGCTGTAGCCGGGTCATCCGGAATCCGGGTGTAGGGCACGCGTGTGAACTCCCAAAACTGTTGTCGAGTTCTCTCTTTATCAATACTGCGGATCTAATAACAAATTAAATATGCCAATACCGTCGGTGTAAACGATGTTAAAAACCAATTATAGTAATTTAAAGTGGAATACCTTTTCCAGACAACCGGCTTTTATCCTTTTTATTTACTTTTTCCAGCGGATCAAGAACAGTATATAGGTTATGGTTACATAGGTTCCACTGTAAAAAACAATAGAATATTTTTCCGGAGTTAATATTTTGTTTCAGAATGAATAAATGAATAACCATCTTTCACAGTTGCATTCCGGCTTAAGGTAGACTCCATCAATTTATTCATTCCCATTTGTGAGACAACCTTATGCAAACAGCTCTCAGCTTTTTCCAAATTTTTCTTTTTGAAAATCTGGCCATGAGTATAATAAACAGAAATAACTGAAATAAACACACGTAATAAAGTTATAATGTATGCATTGTGTTTTGTGTTCGTTGCCTGAGTACATGTCAATTGAACTCTTCAGACATCTCCAAACATGTACATTGGTCCATCGTATCGTCCCTACCATGGCGACTTGGTACCAGTTAGTTACCGACCACTCAACCCCGACAACACAAACAAAAAGAAGTGCTGTGTGTTTCACCAATCATTATCATGTTTTGTGTAAACTTCTACTTTACTCACACAAGACAAACACGATATTTATTTTTAGGTCTGGTCTGGGTGCATAATGTAATCGTCAGTTTGATTTGGCTAATAAAAGGTGCATTAGTTCGTACGCGATATTATATCTGGTGATATCTCCCATTCATTGATTTTAATATGGTATGTATACACCATACCTAAATAATGATTAATGCATGAAAGAACCACAGATGTAAAATCCGGTTGTAAAACAACCTCATTTGGCATCTGTGTGTTGCTCAAGCCTCACCACCTAGTCCTGCAGTTAATCCTTTGAAAATTCTTTTAAAGTGCAAAAATGGCCAAAGAGTTAGGACAATATTCCAACGGTCGAAGGCTACCACCCAGTCGAACAGTTCCAGTATGGTGTATATTTTGTGATTTAAAATTAAAAAGTCGTCAGCATTATCTGGCCCATTTAAAAACTCATACAAAAGAAAAGCCATACTTTTGTAGGATTTGTTCAAGGGAGATTCGGGGGAAAAGTGAGTTGGCATATCACGTCAAACGTCATGGAGACAACTCAAAAAACAACAAGTGCAATTTGTGTAAAAGGTCTTTTAGATTGGA